>JAJHUR010095932.1:0-26179 GCA_027495735.1 Lutjanus campechanus | reverse complement strand
GCATCTGCCATAGCTCTGTTGAAACAACAACTCCTGGAGAAACTCCAACAGGGAAATACACAATCCACTGGATTATTCCTCCTCCTGACATGGATTCTAGAGACCTTCTCTTTACCGTGACCTAGCTACAATAACGCAGACCTTGACCATAATATCACAAGAAGCTGCTGGGAAGTAGCAGTGTCCCATTTCAGGGGTAATACATGGTGAGGATTGGTTCAGAGACTTTCATAATCACCAATCAGAACTACCCTATTGGAAATATTGTAGGCGATTTATTTACATCACCAGTAAAGATAATTCAGATTTTGAAAAGAGAGAGGTTGATAACTTCAAACTGCATTTCCCTTCCTTCATGCTGTTCAAGGTACAGTAGCCTCCTCAACGATGCTTTCAAAGAGATGACCTGGGACTTTCTGGCACACAGCCAGACTTACCTCAGGTGGTGGAGGCATCTCAAGAGACTTGCAGTGTTTATAACTCACACATTAATTTGGTGGAAACCACAAATGCAAGATTCCTCCCCTATTTTAATGAATGTACTGCGGCAGATTTGTGTCTCCTTGTACTGAGAAGAATACAGTCAAGGAATGTTCCATTTTAAAGACATACTGTAGAATGAACGAATGAAGCTGCCTTGTCTTAAACAAAAACCATACTTTCCAAACATCTGAAAAATGAATAAAGCTTTATGAAAGAACGCCTTAAAGGCACAGTTTGGATTATTTGAAGTGGGATTGTATGAGGTACTTATTGATAATTAGTTTATTTCACTATAGATGCTGGTTGGCATGCCCCCAGTTTGGAGAAGCAGAGAGGAGTACCAGCATGGAAGCTAAGCAATGTACTGCTGTAGCCAGAGTCAGCAACAAAAGGTATGTCACCCACCTAAAAATGCTCCACCTAAAAAAATCAATATCTGTTTAAGTGTCAACTATACTTATTTTCACTGCTTTACTTTGAGCCTTTTATGACAGGAAACTGCCATGATAAAAGCCAGATATCGCTCTTTCCAAACCAACTACATTTTTTTAACACAGAGAGTTTGCTGGTCTACCACTGCCTTGATCGATTAGTTTGTTTGTGTTATTGTACTGACTTTGGTGATTTAAAAGGATGATTAGGTTTCACAGAAATCATGCAATGACACAAACTAATAGCGAGGTAAGATTACTGACTTTCTTAGCTCAGCTTTCTTTTTAAATGCCAAAAATACCTTTTGTTGCTGACCGTATCCACAGCAGTTCATTGCTTAGCTTCTGTGCTGGTGCTCCTCTCTGCCTCTCCAAACTGGGGTACTGCCATCTACTGTGGGTAACACACTGACTATATCAATAAATTCCACATAAACCCTACATCAAATTATCCAAACTATTCCTTTAACCTGGCACCATTTCACTCAACAAATGCTGTATATTTAATGTGCATGGTTGCTGTTTCGGCCATCATCTACTAATTAAATTGATTATGAGACAAGATGCGTCCACATCTGGGAGGCTTACCTCCTTGGCTATGTAATTTCCATCAGGGGAAACCCGGCATGTAAATTACAGAGACAAGAGAAAATAACATGGAGAGCAAACAAACATGATACTACTCTACATTCATATGTCATACACAGTAATATCAGTATATAAAATTGACACGTTACACTTACAAAGCTTTCATACAGCAATGACAAGCCTGAACTTCAGTTCTATAGTCCGTCATGTTACACATACTAGGATGTCTTGACATTTTCATAAAAAGTTAAACTCAAACATGACACCATGGACAGTGGAATGTAAAATGCATGTCATCCTCATCCAGAACATACAGGTGACACTGTCTGTCCTCCTCTGTGGCTGACTGGAAGCATCCAGTTCACACAGCACAAATAAGCACAAATAGACCTCAATACTCTGGTCAGATATCGCAGCATCATTACAGCAATACAACATTGCTAACAGGAGTTGAACGCTACAAACGTGTGTAGGTGTACTGTTTCATTTTCAAACTGATTCTTTTTTTGGTGTGTGGCAACAGTGCCAACCCCTGTAGTATTTTACTTGACTAGTATTTTCTATTTCACTTTAATATTTTAAAAAAATTCTGCCGGCAGAAGATTTAGGTGCCATTTCCTGAATATTGTCCTTTTTATTAACTGTAATCTTGACTGCTTGGACTGCTGCTGCTCTCAAGGTAAGAAGAGTGAAATACTTCTGGACACTCTCCTGCACCAGGAGGAGACAAAGAGAAGGGACGAAAAAAAAGGAGAGGAGAGCAGATGGAAGAGCGAGCAGAGAAGGGGCAGAGTTCATGGTGAGATCCATGTCGGTCTCATGCCACCTTTCCTGTCCACGGAGAGAATGAGAGGAGAAATGGAAGAGTAGGAGGAGAAGGAGAATAATTCCAAGTGCTGATTCTTTTCTTTTCATATCTCATTCCTGAGTCACCACTTCATCTGTCCACCTACCCCTAGCTCTCCTTTCCTCTCTCTGTGTCTTCATCCTCTTTGTCTCTCTACTCCCCTTTCTCTCTCTGTCTCATCCATCCCTGCTTCCTCTCTCTATCTCTGTCTTTCTAGGAGCATCTCTTGTTTGTTCATGCACCCAAATGTCTGCAACATCCTGCTCTCTATTTACAGAGCATGTGGGATGAATTGTGTGTGTGTGTGTGTGTGTGTGTGTGTGTGTGTGTGTGTGTGTGTGCGTCAGCTTTGTACTTGTGTAACTCTGTGTATCCGCATGCACATGTATGTGGGTACAGTGTTTTTTTGTTATATGTCCAACATTGCATAAATGTTGGAATATTGATCTGTCATATGGTATACATGTACAACCCTTTGATTTTTTGTGCATAATCAAATGTTAACTGGTCAACAGTGTTAAAAGATACTTCCCTATGTGAATCAATGAGTCAACATGTGTGTGTGCGCGTGTCAGATAATTGGTTAATCAATCAGATCGTTTTCATTCCTCCTTGCAAAGGGCAAACAGAGGAAGTCATAAAGAAGGGCAGAAGTGCAATATTATAAAGCCTGTGCTTTGTGGATTTAAAGTTTCAGACTTTCTCTGTGAAAAGCTACGTTGGCTTCAGAGCGGTTTATTTAAGACACTCTGGGACTCAACACTTCAGTAGATTTAGGTCTAAACCAGGATTTCAAGGTGATGAATCTTATTGCTATGCACCTGCTGTTATATCTGTATCCATCTGTCCATCTGTATTCACTTTCATGATTCACCCAAATAATAAAAGGAAGTTCTTTGCCCGTGTTTCTTATGCAGGTTTGCCTAGACCCCAGCAGTTTTCACATGCTTTTCTGTATGTATAAAACAGCTGCAGGCCTTGGAGACTGGTAGGATGTATTTTTCTTAAAAAACAGGCAAAGTAGAGTTTCCACTTTTGACGGGTATACAATTTTGTAACACCGTGTAGAATAGTCTTTAAAATAGACTTTATAGAGGCGTCTCCTATATACTAAAAATAATAACACATTCTCACTCCAACTGATCAAATACTGCAGCTTGGTCAGTGGCCCTATGCTTCACACTATGATGCTGTATGTAACTTTCTATTGTGAGTTTCTACCTGCTCTCATCCCGACTCATCACAAACCAACATTTTGTCGTGCTCCTCGGCACCTCATACTGATGGACAAGTTCCCTTTGAAGTGCCTGTATTCAAGACATTAAAACCTTTATAACACGTGGTTAACAATGTGAGACAGTTGCAATATGGGTAGGTTTAAGCAACAAAACTACTCGGGTAGGTTTAAGATAAGACCATATTTGAGATTACAATAAGTACGTAACCCAAAATGTCACTGACATCACTGAAATGACTCACAAAACCAAAGTCATATGATGTGCACAACGTTATGTACATTAAAACTTTTAATAATGTTTTGATGTCACATGGCACATGAACCCCAGTCATGAACTCCCTCTATACTTCTTCAAAAGCCTGATGCGTCTCATATGATGGGTTTACATTCAACTCACCTGAAAGCCTAGTGTATCTCTGTTAGTTGCTAGAGGATACCGTGTACATTTTGACAGTGACAAATATTATTTGACGAGTTGGGACTGACAACGAGCTGTCTCACTCCCAACTTGTCAATTACAGCAGCTTAGTCAGTGGCTCTAGGTTTCAAACTATGATGCTGCTCTGCAGTCAAGTTAGCTTGGTTAGGTTTAGGCAACTAAACATCATCATGGTTTGAGTTAAAAATAAGTATGTCACGTAAGTTTTCATATGTAACTTAAGTAAGTGAGCGTACACAATGTTACTCAACTACATTATGTAAATTAAAAAGAAGTCAGCATTGACTAATCCCAGCCTCCTGGGTGAAAGTCCTGTTTGTTACGAAATGTAAGTATATAACATATTGTTTGAGCTATCCATCCACCCCACCTCCTCCATACACTACCTATCCAGCCCGGTCTCATTCCCATCTCGTCACATGCCAACGATTTGTCACTGCCCCTCTGTGACTCATACAGATGTGCACAATACCCATTAGCTGCTGAAAGTGACACAGCAGGCTTATCAAGTGACTTGAATATAAACCCATGAGATGTACAGGGCTTTCAACGTAGTATAAAGAACAAGAAAGTCTGCACCTGGAGGAGGTGGGGTGGATGGATGGCTCAAACAAATCCAGGATTTTCACCCACAAGAGCAGGGATCATGTAAAAACCAAAACATTGTTAAAAGTTACATCATGTTACCATGTGTGTAACGTTATGTAGTGCAACATAACGTAGCGTAACGTAACGTAGCGTAATGTAACATAGCATAACGTAACGTAACGTAGTAGAAAAGAACAGAGCAGAATATACAGTAGCATACAACCCAGTCTTATCCTAAACCTACCCAAACCATGACTGTTTTACAACATTAATCACATATTTAATGGGCATACTGGCAGCATTTGATACAACTGCTAAAGGATACCTTGTGCACCTGTGTTGGATTCAGAGGATCAGAGACAAAATGTCAGTATGTGACAAGTTCAGAAGAAAACAGGTTGCTTAGTTTGATGTACGGGGACACTGCCCAAGCTGCTGAATTTATTGTGTTGGGAGTGAAAATGGGCTGATAGGGTCACTGAGTTGGCCAGAGTATCAGTGTCTTATACAGTAACATTGACTAAGACCCACTGGAAAACTATTAAAGCTATATAAAGGCAAACCGCTCATCCCTGTGTCTTAATTATCCATCCCCAGGGCTGTCGTCATTAAGGCAGCCAGACACTGGGACATATTTGGCATTATATTTTTAATGCTACAACAACCGGTTCAGCAAAAAACCACCACAGATTATTCACAGCGTGTGTCTTGGCTCAGCTCCATATACTGTGACACATTATTATATTTCAGCCCTCCCTTTCTCTCCCTCCTCTTCCTCCTTCCTTCACTTTTCCCCTCCTCATCTCCTCCCCTTCCTCTCCCCTCACCTCCTCCCTCCTTTCCTTCATCCTCCCCTTTTCCCTTTTCAGATGTTTTTCTTGTCCTCTCTGGAATGCAAAAGGATAAAAAAAAAATAAAGCACCTTCATACATGTTCTGTCGATTACAAGCACTGTACCGCTGCGTGTGTGTGCTGCGTGAGTGGGGCTGACGGTGCATTGTATGTGTGCCAGTTGTTTGTGTGCCTCTCTGTGTGCAGCAGGAAATTCAAAAACTAGGCCATATCGACCACCCAGGGGTTTGAAAGCTCAGGGGGTACCAAAGCAACATGGTTTAAATAAGAAAAAAAAGCGTTTCAAACGCCATAAAGGGGGGAAAAAGACAACGCATATGCACATTCTCACACACACAAGCAGACATGCATACACACACAGACAGGCACCCCTCCCATCTGATAAACCCCTGGCTCACATTGTGTTCAAAGAGTAACATCAAACACTTAATCATATACATATCTAAATAAATCTTATCCAGCTTGATAAACAACCATGTTGCATTTATACAGTCCTCCTCCAGCTTGCGCCGGTGGCCGACCATTTTCCTATAGATTAGGGCTTCCCCTGCTGACAGCCCCAGAGCGATGAGCTGCAGACCTTGTCACTATTGATCCAGGTTAGAGTATAATGGATATGAATGGGATCCACTCTGATTGGTTTTGAATTTTATCTCAGAGGTGGTGGTTTAACTCACCCCTTTGACCACACCAGCTGTGGATGGGTTAAAGCAGACACCGTGTGTGTTTTTGGTTTTAAAGTGCTCATATTGATAGGACATGGTTAAACTACTGTGAGGAACAAGAGAACATAAATTCATTTTCCAGCATAAATTGCCTTTTCAGACTTTCATCTTTTAAAGCTTAAATGTTTGGGAAAGCAAAATAAACTCCCACGAGACTGTTACCACTTGTCTGTGCGCGAGAGGGTGAAGCAGGGGGTGGGGGTGGGATTTAAGTGTTTCTTTTTCAAGATGACTGGGAATATCAATAATGCCATTAATATTAGCCTATATCCTCTTCTGCCACTGCAGGTCATCACCTCCCAACTGCGTCTCCATTTAGACATTGATTATGTCATTTCACTGTTGACCTTAGGCTCTGACGCAGCAGAAAATAGAATCCTAATGTAACCTCACACCAGAAGGTCGAGTCACCCAGTTGGATTTTGGAGGTTTAAGAAAATATGTATGATTCCTTCCTTCAACTGAGGAAGGGGAGGTAGCAACTAAACACACTGAGTCATCTTGAAGATTGTGGCCTCTAAGCCTTTCATGTGAAATACACTGTTAGTTATATAACACTTCTGTTCACTTGAGTGTCACTAGTCGTGTTTCTACTGCTACTGATTCACGAGTATTAAAGGTGCAAATGTGGCTGAACGCAAACATTAGTAGAGGATAACGACAGGGCAGCTCTCAAACATCAGAAATGTTAATGAGCGTTTGTATTGTCACAGACACTTGGTACAGCAGGTTTCTGATGACCCTTAATGTAACTATGTCGAATGCACTTATTGTTGGTTTGTTGTGTTTGCTGATTACATTTTTTGAACATTCAGACCAGAGTGCTGACAACAAAGACGCGTCAATTTAAATTAATGCTACGGCACATTACTGAAAGTAACACCTCTTGATCGACCTGATTTTTCTCACTTTCCATCGGCTGACATGAATTAATTTGAGGTCAAAATAAACTTCTACACTGGCAAACACAGCTCCACTGACAACAAACAGACTTACATGGTGTGACATGGAACCGGATTATTCCAGCTAGTGATAAGAGCTAAAATTAGCATGACACACATTTAAATTGTCATCTATATATGTCATAATGTGTATTTCTATCCACCCATTGCACATAAAAAGTGAACATGCCAAGATTTAAAATTTTCTTTAGGAATATAATTTAAAAAAAAATTTGGCTGAGGTGGAAAAACTGGTGTATCATAAAAGCAAAATGTGTAAAAGTGCAATGGAAACAGACTAAACAATTAAATCATTAGGTACATGAAGCATGTGACTTAAATATCCATTGATGCCTCTGTTCCACTGGAGGGATGAAAAGTAGCAGAAGACTAAAATATCTGATTTGTGTGGAGCGATGTTTGTTCCTCCAAATAATAAATGGAACAAACATAAATAACATATTTCCATCATATTTTCTGTATTCTTTTTTGACTGGCACTCATTTAATTATGTCATCTTGCTGAACTCTTTTCTTCTGCAAAGGCATAATTGGACCCGATTGGAGAATTGGCACAACCTGCTGCTTATCTTGATGAACGAACTCCTATTATTCCTATTATAGCCAGACCTATCTCCACAACGCTGAGTGCCATTCATGATCATTCTACTATAGAGGAAAAAATGTTCTTGCGGGTTTGTATTTTTTTCACCGCCATGTCTGAATCTAACTCAGCATAACCCTGTATAATTTTATCAAAGAGGGGGTGGGGGTGCACAGGGCAACCATTGTGGTGGGCATGGCCTCATGGTTATGCGTGATGTGAGATAACTGGTAGGTAACTAGCCATGAGCAGCTGCTCTCCGTGTCTGCGCTTGAGCTTTGAAAGTCACGATAAAGCACATCTATGCCGTTTGTATCTATGTGGTAGGTTACCTGTGTTGTAGCTGAGCTAACTGTTAGTGGTTCAGATCAATCACCCCAATCGCCTTGGGCAGCGCTAACCCCAGGACGCAACAACCGTGTGCCAGCAAAATAGTGTCAGAGGGGCAACTTGTGTTGGTGGAACATTTGCATTTGGGGAGCGATATTAAAATGGCTAAATCCATGCAAACGAAAAAGTAAGCTAGCTGCTAGCTTGTTTATATTTATACCGTTAGCAACCAGGTGCTAACTTTCCATTTTCTGTGTGTAGGTTGACAGCTGCAAATGGCAGGCTTAGTATACCCCCAGTCTACACCTGGTCAGTCAGATTAACCAACTCCCATTATCACATAACAGTAGTGGATGGAAATAAGTATTCATTTGCATTTTCTTGATGGAAACCAAGCAACTGACCAACTGTTGCTTGGAGAGAGAATAGAGAGAAGAGAGAATAAAGAGAGAGAAGAGAGAATAAAGTCGGGATGAGCATTTGTAAAATTTTAGGTAATCCTGTAGCAAATTTAAGTATGCTACTGAACATCAAAATTAGCTAGATGTCATGTACCTAATATTATATCCTAGGTTGCTTACCTGTCCAGCAATTATGATGCCAAGGTTGCCTCAGTACTTCACTGTTTTGATGTCCAGCGCTCATGTTTCTTTCCAAATGCTACACTTGAGTTCAGTGCTCTTGGATGTTGGACAAATTGAGCTAATAGGCCTTTTTCACAGAAGACAGTTTGTCAAATTACATTAGGAAAAAGCCCAATGATAAAATTAATGATAGCTGAATTCCATTTAGGGGCTTCAGTTTCAGGATCCTGGTATTAACGTGTGCTTTCTCACTGTCACACTGTCATTGCTGACTGGGAGACTTGAATAGACCAAAGTCATTGTTAATGTTATTGGTTCCACCTGTGCTCGTCTGTGACAAGTCATACTGTCTGCTGTGAAAAAGGCCTATCAACAAAGCACATGTGGGGCAGCTCTGAAGCTATAAAGTCTGGTTGTGGACTGCTTGGTGCTTTTCTGTGGCTTTCCCAGCAAATAAACACAATCAAACCAGTCTGCCAGTTCAAAACGCTTGAAAGTTAAGTAAAGCAGCCATTGATTTAACAGAGGAGTGAATGACTTTGAGCAGCTGTACTTGCCAACCCCTGCTGGTACATTAATTATTTGGTGCAGTGAAATATTACTGATTGCTGCAGTTGGGGAAACTTACTATGGGGAAAAAAAACTATAATAATCTGTTACTAATTTCTTCTCTCTCTGACAAGATTACATCATAAGTATGCCTGAAGAAGGTAATCACAGTGTTCATTACTTTCTAAAAATGATTGTAATTCTTACATGTAATTGGGATCTTGTTCAGAATTTCCCTGATAGTTGCAGATTCTACTGCAGATACATAGCATGTTTCTTAATGCTCATCTGCACCTTTTACGTACGAATGTAGACAGTTACATCGATGTAACAGTCACTGCCACATAACATCCAAGCGTCCTTTAGATTGGCATAAATGTTTAAGCAATACATCCACTAGAGGGCATCACTCAGAGTTAAAAGTTACCCCAAAGTCTAAAGCTCCTGACAACATGCATGACGACGCCAGAGAAGGTTGTGATAATGTATATCTTGAGAAAGAAGCAAAAGAGGAGGCAGTGTTGTCGACAGCGGTGGTCTGTGCAGCCATTTGGGATGTGAAAATTCCAATATTAAATCAAAAATAATTTGAAATGACATGTTAGGGTATGAAGCCAATGACATCTAGAATCAAGACATGATAGTCGAACAATAGCACAACTGTCAATGCAAATACCCCCAAAAACGTTTAAATTGAATTGCAACTTCCAAATTGAAAATCAAATCAAATCGTGATTTAAGATACAGTAACTGCAGCACCCCTACCAGCCATTAAATACATTCCAATAAGTGGACGGAAAATTCTTTTCACTAACTAATCAATGACCAGCATCATTTCCTATAAGTATTTTAAAACTTCTTTGATGAGCCCTATGTTCGTGTCTCGCCTGTGTTGATGTTCATGTTGATTCTCCACGACGAGATTTATTTCCAGCACCAACATGCTGGAACTGTTAGTTGCATAGGCATCAAATTTAAAACAACACAGTGAGTTTACCAGTCCTGGTAAATGGTGATCACAAGAAGACCACAAGCCAATGGGACTCCCTAAAAACTTGGCATTTGGGTTTGGTTGTGACAGTAGCACAAGGAGTAAAAAACGTAAATATATGTAAATTGATGATTACAAAGAGATGAGACAACCAATGCAAGCCAACGAATCAGGTACACAACACTCTGTGTGATGCAGGACATAAGGCACTGCCCAATGAAATGCCATGTTTTTAGGGAGTCCCACAAGCCAACAGCTGCAAATCTCCTCCACAAAAGTCAGACTTACAGCGTTTTGCAAAGGACCAGTTACCAGTGTACTAGACTACACTGCAGGAGAAAAATGAAGAAACGAACATGAACTTTTTTTTGGGAGGTGAACTAAATTCAAATTGAAATGTTGAACTATGAAGGTGAACTAGTTATTTTCCGTGTGAACTCAACTTTGAGCCAGCTCTGGTGAAGTGTGGACTTTCACAACACTGGCTACATTCATACATTCCTGTGCTCATTAAAAACCTGTTGGTTGGCAGTGGTTGAGGCACAATTATCAGAGATTCTGACCTGGAATCAACTTTTTAATGGTGATATTTTTATCTTCATATGGCATTAAAATCAAAACTACAATACCCCCTCATCTTATCACTGTTTTTGCAACTTTGCAGTTTCTTCAAACTTGGCAGAAATGTCCACCTGGACGCAAAGATGTACTTAGATTTTGGTGGTCACTGTGACTGCATGTCTGTCCTTGTGAGCACGATATCTCAGGAACACCTGCATGGAATTTCTTCAAACTTGGTACAAATGTTCATTTTGATTCATGTACTGATTAGCATTTGGAGGTTAAAGATCACTGTGATCTCACAAAACATGTTTTTGGCCATAATTCAAGAATTCATATGCTAACCATGACAACATTTACTAACTAATAGGATAAAATGATGAGGTGATGACATTTAATATCCAAAAGGATTCACTGGAATCAGGCATGTCAATATAGCGATGGCGTCACCTTTGCCAAAATACACTTAGTACCTATTAAATTCCTTTAAAATCATCAGTACACATTATGAGTCTTTACAGATAAGGATTTTAAACTAGACTGATTGGTGGAGGCATACAACAGTGCTCCGGTAATTCTAGTTTAATAATACTTTAATAATATGGTCAGGACAATAGATTCTAACTTGCACAAACCTCAGTCAGAAGAAAAATCAATGAGTCAAGCAGACCAGACTGACATATTTAACTAAACAACACCTCTGCCCCTGCACTCTCGCTGCTATGGAGAGGAGGGATGGCAGGTTAATTAGGGGGATGCATTTTGGTCATTTTGCTAACAAGGGGGATGGCATTCCCCATCAAATCACCTACTGGTGATGGGGGAAATGACCCAAAGCAAAATCATTACACAAGTAATAATTTGCACTAAGGCAGTATCAATTACTGAAAATTAAACCCATTGAAATACAGCACTGTGTTACTGCGAAGAGTAATATGATGACTTGCTGATTACACGTTTATGATGTGCTCACATATAATTAGTTTTATTTAAATTGCCCTTTGAGTCATTTTAGATTTGAAGCCTAGTAATTTTGCCTGTCTCGTGTTTTTCATACCCGTCACAGACCCCTGGGTCATTACCATAGTCAAATCTCCACACCTGCCATGTTGTCAAAACAGAGTGTATGTTTGCAACGTACTGGAATAGGTGTGCAGATGCAGCTTGCCAGCCCCTGCCAAATTATAAAAACGTAACATAAAACCGTCTGCTACTGTATAAACAGCAAGTGGCTCAAACCCAGGAAGAGAAAATGAATCATTCCCTCTCCGCAGAAAGAAAGAAGAAACACAGGAGGGAAAGACAGAGAAGTACAGGAGAGGGAGCAATGAGCACATTGGAGCCTCTGTCTCTGTGGCTTAAGATGTTATGCATTAATTCTCTAAGGGCCTTGGGGTCCCAGTTTCCCATGTTAATTGATATCCCCATTAAAGAGATAAGTAGACTCGGGGAGGATGAGAGGGCCAGAGAGCAGAGAAGTTACTGCAGGGTGTAGTCGAAAAGAGAGAGAAGTAGAGGAGGAAGATGAGGAGGAAGATGACAGCATGAAATGAGGAAGACAAGAGATGCACAAGCCGGCCGCTGGGAGATGACCCTCAAATATTTTAGAGTTAGTCTTTGGGGAGAGGTGTGCAAGTGTCTCAGTATGTCTCAGTAAATACAGAGAGAGTGTCTCTGTGTGTTTGAGAGAGACGGAGACCACAGTGAGAGCAAAGAGGGAGAAAGAGTGCTTATTGGCTGACAGAGCTGCTCTCACCTAGTTTGGGATGAGTCACAGTTCGCAGAGCCGTTAATTACACCGACTGCTGAATCAAAACTCGGAGAACGAGAGCAGCTGTCTGCGCATTTACATATCACACAGCCTACATGGAGAGAAAGGGAGAGAGGCGTGAAAGATAGAGACAGAGAGGAGAGAGGTAGAGAGAGATGGAAGAGGGATTGATAAAAAAGAAGAAAAGAAAACTGAGGAGCGACTAAAAAGGATTCAAAGAGAAACTTGGTGAGAAAACGCAAGGTAAAGAATCAGGGCAGAGGGGGGAGACAGTTGAAGAGAGCAAAGAAAGCAAAGAGTGACAGAGTGATTAGAGAGAAATGCTGTGACGATCACTTCATCTGCAGTAGTTGTGGGATTTTGCCTTTCTTTTTGCATGATAAAGTCACAGAATAAGTCACAAGTTTTTACACTTTTCACCACCCCAAAAGTTTTTCCCCTGCCAAGATGTGTTGTTTATATGAAGGCAAAAACAAGCTTTTAGCATGTTGCTCTTAAATGACTGGATTATAAATTACCTTAGCCTTTCATTCTTCAATAACAATAACTAAATTGTTTTTTATTTATCCCCCCCTCCCACCACCACCACAGCATTCCTAGAACTGACAGCCTTGAGACCAGCACTGACCAGAATAAGAGTTGCTTTGATTTCAAAGTCACAAACAAGGCAAGCCATTAGCATACAGCTGCCAACAGGCTACCCTGCAGCTGCACTTAAAGCCTTTACTTTCCTTCCAAAAATAAAGCAACAGAACAACACAACGAGCACAACACCAAACCAAGTGGTTGCTTTGCATTGGTTTACCACTTGAATACCAAATATGCTGCCTACATTAATACAAGTAGCTGTTGTATGTTGCTTCACTTAGTACACCTACAGCAAGTACAATGTGATTTGAATTACTACCACTAGTTTCAAAAACATGATTCCAATGAAATATGTTAAAACTGAGATTTTTTTAATTTATTTTCTCTAATAAAAGTTTAAATGTTTTACTTTTAGTGCTGCGTACACACATTTTGTGTTCTCTGTAGAACCTCTGGGGTTGTGGATGAAACCTTTCACAGATGGTTCTACGTATCAACCTTTATAAAGGGTTATATGTAGATCATATGTACGTACCTTTTATATTCCAAGGGTTTTATTTAAAACACACCCTGGGGGTTCCTCAGATAATTATTTTATGTTATGGTACAAAGAACCCTTGACAAACCATTGACAAAAGAGTTTTTCAAAGAAATCAACAATCCTTGAAGAAGTCTTTCTTCTAAAAGGAGTTCTTTGGATGAAAAAAAAACTTAGTTGTCTACAAAGAACCCTAGGAGAACCCTTTCTTCAAAAATGGGTTCTTCAGATACAAATGAATTTGGGTAGAACCTTAGTCCTTCAAGCAGAACCCATTTGGAACCTTTATTTCTAACCATCTGTGAAAAGCAGAACTGTCTGTTAAAAGGTTTTTCCTATGGGAACACACTGAAGAACACCTCATGGTTCTTGTTAGCATCTTTCTTTCTAAGAGTGTGTGAAATCTGAAAATAGATTAAAACAATAGATTGAAAATAGATTAAATTAACTAGTTCATCTGTTTTCCTGCACATCATAGGATAATGAATTTCCCCTTGGGGATCAATAAATTATTTCGTATTCGTATTTCGCATTTCGTATTTCGTATATGCATGGCCATAATAAACCAAATGAAAATTGTACCAACAATTTCTTTTTTTTCCTTTTGTTTAAACTGGTAAAATCTGGTTCACCTGCCTTCACACTGATACTTTTGTCTAACAGGGAATTTTTCAGAGGAGATTGTACTGCTGATGCAGGATGTGACATTGAGTTCATTGGTATGATTTCAATTCTTTATCCTTGAAATGACTGTGATTTGTAAATGTAAAACACACTTTCACAACTGAGCACACAACTGAAGAACTTCCGAGGAAGGATGAGAGAAAAGCTGAATAGACCCAGAAAGTAGAGAAAGGACAATAAAGAAGGCGAAGGATAAGTAAATCTCATTCTAGTATTTCACATGTTTTGAAGGAGAGCTGTGAGTCAGTGACGGCGGTTGTAATTTGCCGCTGGGAACAAATTTAATTGAGGTGACTTCCAACTCCAGCTCAAATTTAAAATGCCGTCTCTGGGAACACTTTAAAATCAAGTTTATGATCTGCTCTCATCAAACAGACTAGGTCACTGCTTTTTGGCCGTGGTGTTTACTGGCCGTGAGGGGAAGGCAGATGAGATAGTTGTGTCAATCACAAAGACTTCGTTCATGACAAGCAGGTGGCTGTGGTGGCGGCGGGGGTGGGGGTGGAGGTGGGGTGTGTGTAGGGTCTCTAGTGAACAGTCTCTCTCAGTCTTAGTCATCACAGAAACTGCACTCAGCTGAGTGAGAGAGAGAGAGAGAGAGAGAGAGAGAGAGAGAGAGAGAGAGAGAGAGAGAGAGAGAGGATCAGTGTTAACGGTTAACATAGGGCTTTAAGGGAAAATATTTTTAATTCGGCAACATCAGAATCAGAATCCGCTTTATTGGCCAAGTATGTGTACATACAAGGAATTTGACTTCACTTTGTTCCAATGGTGTCACAGGAGTAGACACAACAGCCTAGACAACAAAACTGAACAAATAAAGTAAAGAATAGACAGGACTATAATGTGCACATATGTGAGAAAAAAGGCATAAATATATATAAAAAGCACCAATGACAACAAACAATGACGACAGAATAAACAAAAAAAAACATCAACTTCAGTGTAAGATTTTATCAAGAACAAGAGAAATGACAAACACAACAGTCACACACACTTTTATAACCAGAAAGAATTGAAGTGAAATATCATAACTCGTGACAAAATACATCTATAAACTATTTCACTGTAAAACCGGGCAAGCTGATCATTCGGAAAATATATCAAGGAATGCCTTTTACACGGCTTTATTAAATACTCAATTTTGATTGGTCAGTTCCAGCATCCTGCAAGATTTATTGAATAACAGACTGTTGCTATTGGAATGAGTTCTGATCATAAACTCTAGAGGAGCAATAAAATATTTTTTAAATTAATAAAATGTTAATTAATATTTTCTGTCAATCTCTTGACTAAAGTATACAATGTGTGTTTTTCACCACACATTTATAAGTAGTAAACCTTTGAAATACTGTAGTATGTTTCGATAAAGTACCAGTGAGTAGGATTTAGTGGCATCTGGTGGTAAGTTTGCAGTCTGATTCACCCCACCCTCCCCTTCCAAGCTTGCAGGAGAAAACTCATGAAAAACACAGAAGACTGTATCTAGAGCCAGTGTGTGGTTTGTCTGGTCTGGGCTACAGTAGGAACACGGCATTGCTAAATGGTTATGGAAGAGGACCTGTTCCCTTTGTAGATATAAACGGCTCATTCTAAGGTAACGAAAACACAACAATTTAAATTTTCAGGTGATCACACTGATGAAAACACACTTATCCTTACAATATTCATTAAATTCTTCCATATTCTGCCAATGAATCCCCATAAATCCTACACACTGGACCTGTAAGTCGGTCACGTGGCTGTTGCATGTGGCGTGTTTTTTTTTGTTTTTTTTTCTTGTTTTTTTTCCTTTATCACCTCTATTTAGATACAAAGGGATATTGGTTTTGACAGAGTTTTGAATGTGGGGTCTGGTATTTTCATAGTCAAATGATCAGTTGTGAAGTCATTGCTCAAACTGTTAACAAAACAGAAACATGATTCAGAGTCCTAAAACTCACAGATGCTACCACACTGTCCTTCAGTGAGAAAAAGCCAAACTACTCTGAAAACTGAGGAGCACTGTAGTATTCATAATGTAAAAATGAAAAGGCGAGAGAACATTATTTTTCTTATATTCAAGGTTATAGAAAAAAGAAAAATAGATATACTGCAGATGTACAGCAGCTTTACAGTCCATGAGTAAATGTTTTTGAACAAGTCAAATTGTAACAAACAGTAACACACTCTTGGTCATTTTTATTAACAATATGAACACTAAACCAAAACATAACCATGTCCCACACCAGGTCATATTCCTATACAACTGTAAAAAAAAAGAAACTCAAGTAAACAGTTTAACAATAGTGTTTAGACAAAAGTATACAAGACAATAATTAATAATTCACTGACTGAATGAATGGTTGATGGAATTCAGATTACAAGTAAGTTAAAAGAGCAGCTTACGCAATGACAGCAAGTGTAAACACACCTGACAGTGATGTTGTATCGACTGTGTACACTACAGTACACTACAGCACTGCAGCAAAAACAAGATTTTCAGCTGGTGTAAATCTGCTCTTTGACTGGGAGTCAGACTTGCTAAGCAAACCTGCAGACGACATTTAGCAACATTTTGTCTATTTAGCTAAAGTCAACATCATGGAATATAAACTTATTAATGTTCTTTCTGAGAGTGAGATGTAATGATTGCAACTCCCACTAAAACCACAAATTGTCATTTTTAAATTTCTCTTTGTGTGTGGATTAAACAAACAATAGACAATGTATTCATTTGTTAGCTGTAGATGTGCTGGTTTGGTGTTTTGAACTTCTGAACAGGCTTCCCCTTTCTTGTAGCCTTTGACAACAATGACAAAAAAGTTGTTTTTTAGGTATCCTCAGGTATTTTTAATAGTATAAGAGTAAGAGTTAAGAGTTTGTAAAACAATTAAAATCCTGAATTCTGAAGCATTACTAAATCTGCGTCCTGTGAAACGCTTTCTCGCTTAAGATGCAGCGGTGCCATAGACTATGAGCGGAGCATGAAAGAATCCATCGATTCACCGCAGCAGGCTGCAATGCTTCTGGGGAGCAGACCTCATTGTATAAAAGCACAACTTTGTAACTTTATCTTAGAGTGAAACTAGATCATACTTTATGTGGAAAATATTTTCTGGTTTCCCCTCTGATGACCTCTGGCAGTTCAGCTTCAACTCTCAGTTACTTAATTACAGAGCTTTCCTAATGGACAGATAGCTTAGCCTACTTGTTGCTAAAGTTGCTAACCATAGCTGCAATTAGGGGACAACAGAACTGGGGTCAGCAGCTCTCAGTGAACACGGCTGGTCACCAGGATGAACACAGCCTCTGAGACCAACCAGAACAACAGTATTGAGGCTGTTTATGGAGTTTCCTGATGGGAAGACAGTAGGGGTGTAACGATACACAAAAATCTCGGTTCGATACGTACCTCGGTTTTGAGGTCACGGTTCGGTTCATTTTCGATACAGTATGGGAACAAAAAGCAAAACCTAAATTTTCTTGTTGTTCATTTGGGTGTACTTCATACCGGGGCTCAATCACCTTGAGCTTGTGTTTAAAACCAGGATTTTCAACAACTGAATATGGTCTTAGATCCGCTGCTATAAAAACTCCAATGGCTCTTGTTATAGCTTTGGCCCGATCTGAATTGCCAGGGAGAGGCTGCTTGAATGCCGAGGTCAGCTGCGTTTGCACTATGTTGGTTTTTCTTCTTGTAGCGGTGATATTTACACTCGGGTGGTGCCGTTTTAGGTGAGTTAGCATGTTTGTCGTGTTGCCGGAGACATACCTGATCTCAGCTGATCAGTGTCGGCACACCGCCCTCGTTTTATCCACCTGTCTTTCTCCGTTGCAATATTTAACCAGGAAGCCGAAGTGTTCCCAAGCAGGAGACTTTAGCGACAGGGGAGGGTCTTCAAGCTCCGGTTTACTGCTAGCAGTAGCCATCATGCGCACGGGCTGCAGGTGTAGCTGCACGTGTAGCTGCACATGTTAGCGGCGGAACGTAAACACACACAACTTCTGGCCCGTGAGCCAAAAAAAAAAAAAAAATTCCGGCCCGTGAACTCACCCGTGCACAGCCCTGTACCGAACCGAACGTCGCGTACCGAAACGGTTCAATACAAATACATGTATTGTTACACCCCTAGAAGACAGCATTACTTATTACTGAAGCAAGTTAGCTCATCACCAACTGCCGTTAGCCCATTTGGCTGTGAGTCAACCACAGGGTGCTGAGAACCAAACCCAGCAAGAAAATCACGTGAGCACTGTAGCTTATTCCATGCCATCAAAGTGGCCCCCATTGGTCTTGGAGGCTGTTTTGGTACCAGTCCAGTCATGTTCACTGGGAGCTCTCAGTCCAGGAAGAGCCAGCCAATATGACTGCAGCACACAGTGCTATTGGCTACTGTAAACACCAATCAATGTCTGTGAAAAGCCCCTCCCTTTCTAGATGGATAAACTGCACCACAGGCCAGGAGAAAAATATGTACTTTTGATTTTGGGGTGAACTGTCTCTTTAAGAATTAGGGATCATATTGCTGATATTTCCATCTTAAAACAATGGGGCAGTTTTCCAGCTCTATTAAGGTAGAGGAGAGGTGAGACAAATGACATAGGGTAAATAAGTGAGTGTTAAAGATACAAAGATGATCATGATTATTCTGAAAGCCTTCGTTTTTGCACTGTTCATCCCACTGTTTTCCTGGTTCCCTTCTCCTGGCCCAGGTTGCACAAGTGTGCCAAGTGTCTCAACACATCAAAAAAGCTGCACTGGAAACCAGGTGAAAGCCATGCCAAAAGTCACATAGTGAATGGTTGTATACGGTACCCATACAGGGATTATACAACACACCAGCACTGTCAGCCAAGAAATTACAGCTCCAGCTAGTCTGTATCTCAAGAGCTTGTACTTCAGGAATGTCACAGGATGTACAACTGCCAGATAGCACTCCAAACAGACACAAACATGAACAGAGAGCGCCCTGAAAAAATGAATCCCAAGAAAAGTCTGAGAGTATACAAGAGGTAGGTAAATTCTGCCCCATTAGGTATAGCAGTATTTCCTGCAATTAAGAATATGGCACTAGTTATACAGATGGCAACCTCACAAACGGCCTGGTTAAGAGAAAAGATTTCTGCAGCTTTATCTCAAGGTCCTGCCAATATTAACCACATGACACACATGTTGGCAGGGAGACCAAGAATGATATTGATTGTGAGTGGAGCCTGGGCATCTGCACAGTGGATCAGATGAGATGTAACAACCAGAAGACTGTGATTTCCATCCATCTTGCCATCTAGCTGCCCTATAAAAAGATTAAGCCTACTTTAAGAATATCTTCTATCTTCAGGCAAGGAGGCACAGGACCTCTGAAAAATCAATTCCTCCAGTGACTAACAAAACAAAGATAATCAGATATCTTAATCTCTGGTAAGCAAGCATGCTATATTTAATAATACATGGGCATTGAACTGAGAACCAATGCAAGATGCAGGGTATAGCAACTGGAGGTGAATATACTGTAGATGACATTATCTGTATCTGTATCTGTTCAGCTACTCTAATTATCTGCCTATAATTTGTCTATCTGTATTTGATAGAAAAACAGAAGTGGGTGTGGTTTATACTGGTGGGCACGTTAAATCTAGCTAATGTTTTATTTTCAAACCAAATATTCATTGGCAATGCAAGATGTTAGGCCTACAAAGCATCAAAATGATGTAACTCTTTTCCCGCCTTTGATGAGATATCTCATCAATTGCTGTTTTCACTGTGAGGCGGTAGGGGCTGTGATGTATCATCGGACAAAATAGTGTCACTTGAAGAAGAAGGAGGGAACCGCTGGAATGAGCAGCAGCAGCAGAAGATGTTATCTAGCATGAAAACATTGGTGCTCAGCTGCAGATCCACAGGTCGCAGCCCCTGGAACCCATGCTGGAGCCGGGGTAGACAGCACTCCAGCCCCCGGGCCTCTCAGACAGTGTTTTTGTTCTTTTGGGTGATGTTAACCACACTGGTGACAGACTGGTGATGTCACGCGTAATATGAAGTGATAAAAAACAAAACATAAATAAAAACATGCAGCCAAAATTCTGCTTAAAACTGTCTGTCACAAAAGTGCTGTTTTCTTTGGGATTTTTGTCTGAAAAGCGGATCTTTTGATGCAACCAACAAACATTCAAGTGCTTATAAAAAAAAGAATGAATAAAGCCAGACCAAAACTTTTCATGTGTCTGAAATTAGAAGATCTGTTCTTTCTTTTGATATATTCCATGTTAACATATTCATAGAACTGAATATTCTGTCTGTGTTGAAAAATCAGTGAACTTTGTCAAAAATTCTGGTGCTGGCTGGCAGCTTTATTAAAAAAAACGCTGGCAGGGAAAGAGTTAATATTGTCATATAATTAATTATTAAATATATTTCCACATGCTCATACTGTTCCACATGCGACTCTCTCTCTCTTTTTATATAACTAAACTAAGTTTTATGAACTCTTTAGAGCCCACACCCACCTCACCTTTAACTAGGGGGATTATCAAAAAAATTCAGGAACTGGAAAAAAAACTGAATTAAAAGATTTTACATTGTTTACACTGGAAATGGAAACTCTACAGTAAAGATATACAAGTATAGTGAAAACCTCTTGATCAAATTGATCACTCTCAGCAGATTACCATGTAATTGACATCTGTATATTTATCACATGAAGATAAAGCAATTAAACACATAGCTTCATTATTTTTCTCTCATCAAGGGCCTGATCGGGGGGGGGGGCAATTACATGACTTTCACTAATCACAGTAACCAGCAACATCTGGCTTCTCCTGTGGGCTGGGCATCACCGCTAATGATATGTGTGGAACTACACCCTCAATTAACAGGACTGGTTCTTTAGGTTCATGACATCATAGACCCACCCTGACTGAATTCTCTATTTTTTTTGAGACTGTCCTTGCTCACTGCAGTTTCAAAGCAATAAATGCTCAGACATGACGTTTACTGCTTATTTCACACCTGATATGTCTTGTAACACATGAAAAACACCACATGAACACGTTAACAAGGTTAAAAATGTGATTTTTCAGTGGAGGGGGAATCTTTAAATGGCATTTGTATAGGAATGATTCTGTCTCACAATTTTTGATTCATATAAGCAGTTGATCAGTGTATCAGTGATCACTATCAAAGGTTTCCACTGTATATTAAAATATGTCCTTCAGTTGAAGGGAATAAACTTGGTGCATTAAATCGGTGATTGATTAAGGTAGATGTGACCTTTTTTAACTATGCCGAGTTAATCATGGAGCTGACTTTGTTCTGAATAATGAACATCTCCAGCCGGACGAAATATACTTTTCCTCTGCATTGTTTGTGCTTTCCTAAGGTATTCCTGTATCCCGTAATAACGAATTTGAGTGCATCCCTATTAGCAGTCCTCTTTACACTAATATAACATATATTCATAAATTTGATATTGACCCGATTAGCTATTTAGACAACTATACCTGTATAAAAGGCTTAAAATCTTTTTTTAATTCTTGAATAATCACCTGTAAACTCTTGATAAATGCTTTTGGAATTGTGTGCATTTACAGTCATGATCAGCTCCAGTTTAGCATCAGAAAAGTTCTGATTAGTTGTTTGTATAAGCTGTACACATGTTGTACACACAGACTGCTGCTGGCGAGCTCAGTATTATTATTATGTTCAAAACATAATCTGTGATTACAGAATGTGTGGGACTACAACACCCAGGCAAGAACAGTGATATTAATGATGTAAATGCAGATTTGAAAGTTTGTTGCTGGTCAGTTTGTGTTGCATATCTCACTGGTTCCCAACCTGGGGGTCCTGACCCTTAGTAGCAGTTGCTACTGCTTCACATGAGGTCACGAGTCCTTCTTGATTTTTAAGGGTAGTAACTAGGTCTGAACAATTTTTTAAAGTACACAGTAGGCCCATATCTCAGCATTTCATTCATATCTTTTGAGGAAAACTTAATTAAATTGCTATTTTAAACTTCAGATTATTATTTAATAAAATAAATCTCACAGGATAAGTGAAGACCTGAATACAAGCTATATCCACAGAGTCATCACTCTCTGCTAAACAGCCTGGTCCTGTATTAGAAAAATATGCTGTTTAAACAACCAAAGAGCTAACAGAACAATGGGCAAGCGTCAAGAAGAATAAAATACTAAATTTGTCAAAAAGAAGGCTATTAAGTATGTATGATTGTTAAAAAAAGCACATAATACAGAGAACTGTATAAAAGTTCCCAAAAATATCAGGAAATAATCTTCTCAAAAATCATCCAAATCACTTTACCAGCAAGCATTGAAAATAACATGAAATAACTATATTTCATGACCACTTAGTCAGGAGTCATCACTTTACTCAAAGATAGAAAATACAGAACTAGAAATACAAAACTAGAATTTTCTATGAGACTAGGCTGTCTGCTAAATCACCTTGAATTTGGAGGATAAAATCATAAACACAAAAACTACTGTGGTTCACTTATCAGAGCAAAGTATTGATTCTTTTTGGCAACTTGGTTGCAAAAAATGAAAAAAACCCAGATGATTTTTGGCAGAGAGAGTGAGCACTCTCCAGTCTAAATTGACATCTTACTTTTGTAGTGTGTTACTCTGGTACCAGCACAACCCTGATGGTTTCTGATAAAACACTCCATCTGTTCCAGTGGGCCTCTCTCAGCTGTTTGAAACTTGAGTGCTGATGTAAATCCCTTTTGTAAATAATATGCAAACACACAAAAGACCATGAACTAAAGTCATGATTTGATTGTGGATGGGCCTCCTCACAGGGGGCTCCAAACCTTTTATCAAAAAGACATCACATTGAATTGAATAAATGTCTGTGATTTTACAATAGTCTGGGAAACTTTACTGGTTTTTCACCTTTCCCAGAGAAACTAAATTCCTTCAGACAGACCATTTTATATGTATTTGGTGTAGTCTGAAGTTATGTAAAACAGCATTATGAGGCTATCTGGGCTCAACTGTTAAATATCTACAGGATCAAATAACATAATCATGATCCGATAGACCAGGGATCGACAACTTATGATTATAAGAGCCATTTTTTGCTGCATGAGGCTTACTGACCCTTGACATAAACATCCAGTAACTGAGCCAAACTAAGCAAGTAAACTAACAGGGCCCCCGTGTCTAAGTTTTGTCTGAGGGGAGGCCCACAGTCTCAGACTTTGAAAACCTCCTATCTTGAAAATGCAATGATTGAGCCTGCATCAGAGATCATGCAGGTCTTATACTCAGATTCCCATGTTACAGACACTTGATAAAAGGCAGTTTACCAGATCTCTGGAGGAAGAGCAAAGTCTGGACAAACCCTGCAATTGCAGTGCAGGTGTAGTTCACATTTAAGATCATCAGAAACAGTTGCCTTTCCAAATAATCTTTTAAAACAACAACAATGGTCAGGGGGATATATACGAGTATAACTGATGCTGTGATGATAAATATGATCTTAAAAGCCTTCAGTTTTATGTTGTTCATCCCCTCTTTCTGCCTGACTCCTCCTCCTGGACCAGGCTGTTTTAGGGCCAGAAGAGTAGCAATACAACAATAAAGCTGAACCACACAACACAAGCTGATCTGCACTACATCAACATAGTGTAAGATCGAATGCCATGTGGTTCTGCAGGTGCAAGAAACCAGTGTACACAGCCAGATGATCCCAGACAAGGCCAGTTTGTACTTCAGTGGTTTTAACTTCAAGAAAACCACAGGTTTCACCACTGCTAGATAGCGGTCCACACAAATCACTGTCAGAAGACATGGACGACCTGTGACTATAAATCCCAGGAAAAACATTTTGGTCGTCATCAAATATTTGTTTTGAAAAAAGAATTCAGCTATTCCTACAAAGTCATAGAAGCAGATGAAGATTTCAAAAATCGCCTCTTTGAAAGTGTAGAACTCCGATGTGATCCAGTGTCTCGATATTATCAGCTGCAGGACGTAGATATTGACAGGGAGTCGGAAGATCGGGCTGACCATATTGGGTATCACTATTTCATCATCGGTGTTGTCACAGCAAGGCAGCGGGCAGGTGTTTTCAAGAGTTGTGTTATTCATCCTGGAGGTCCACAGAAAGAAACAGGGGTTGTACTTTATTTTACAGTCCACCAATAAGACGTAACAAGCTATACTTTGTATCAAATTAGAGAAAAGCTTCAAATAATATGTTCTTTATTAGACAGTAGTTGTATCCTAATTTGACACTATACATCTAACGGTACACTGGTAAGATGAAACAAGCTGTACTTTGTATCAAATTAGACAAATACTAAAGATAATATGTTCTTTATTAACAAGTGACACATTACAACAAAAATGTAGTGTAAACTATGTGATGTCACTTTAGTAGACGGTACAGTTGTAATGTGTAATTACCCTCTAAGAAAGTCTGATAAGGGTCAAATACCATCTGATAAAAGACATTATTTGATAGTTTTTTGCCTAATTTGATATGCAAGTATGGCTTTTAACATCTTATTGAACAGAAAAAGTCTAAATGGAAACTTAGTTTCAAATATCTCATCCTTATTAAACTAGCTCAATAGTCATTAGTCAACTTGCTCAAGTGATTGGCTAATGTTCGAAGTCCCCCTTGCAAATACAGAACTTGGAGAAACTGCTTTTAGTTTTTGTGCTGCACATACTTAGAACACCTTACCACAAACAGTAAAACTTAATGCACGTGTACCTATATGCCATTTTAAAATCACCATTACAAAGAACAAAGCTCTTGAATGTAACTGTTTTTAACTGTGTTCTGTTGTTGACTGATTTTCTTGTTAATTGTATATATGTCTATGTACACATATATAACACATGTACTACTGCACTCTCGACATTGTAAATCCTCGAGGTATACTAAAGGTTGAATGAATGAATGAAAAAATTAACGCATGGTGTTCAATTATGACCAATAAAGAACATATTTTTGTTGTTTTTTTTTGTCTAATTTAATACAAAGTACAGCTTATTATGTTTTATTAATGAACTGTAAAATAAAGAGATGAACCTTCACCCTCAGCAGCATGTTAGTAATTCAAAAGTAACTAATTATAAACTAGCTAAGAAATTATAAAATAACTATTAGATTATAACAATCAAAGTAGTTTAATTGCCAAACCTGTTATTTGCAGATGTTATCTCACTCCTCTTGATAACTGAAAATGTACTTCTCTTGCCGTTTCTCAAATGTTCCCCAACATACTGACACTTCTTGCATCTCCATAAGTTCTGAAACTGAGGTACTCCCAGCTGATGGTATGCAAATACTTAGCTGCATGGGCCATCACCTGTGACATGATTGATCACTCTTTGGCCTTATCGTCACTGGCTCAAGCTGAGGTTGGTGACTGCAGTGATTATGGTCTGGGTGCACCAGGGCAGAGAGGAGAGTTGTTTATTTAATATGGAACACGTCTCCGAAAAAGCCGCTAAATGTATGAAGATCACAGAGGTAAAAACTAGAATTACCGCCTCACAGTGGTACACCTGCACTGTTCATCCTTGACTCAAAATGGATGTTTGTACTGTTATTATTCCCTGAATGCATTCTTGAAATACCACTTTCACAAGAATGGGATGGATGGTATGCATGTATGTATGTATATATGTATGTATGCATGTACCTATGGACAACCCGAAAACATAATGCTGTGGTTGGTAAATTGGACTGAGGTAACTATTTAAATCACAGCCTGAATATGGTGACATGTTATTATTGATAATGTTCAGATTTTAAAGGTGTAACAAATGGGCATGTTTTCATTAGCATTAGCATTAGCATCATGGACAACACCTCTCACCCCCTGCAC
>JAJHUR010095931.1:0-10469 GCA_027495735.1 Lutjanus campechanus | reverse complement strand
CAGCTTAATATCATGACTTTAAAAGCACCGAATTACTTGCCTTAACGAATTTCGTTATGATAAAATATGAAGAATTGTAAAATATAATTTCTATGAGGCTGTTCAGTCAGTCTAAGATCAAGCTACGTGCGGCTTGTTCAGTCAATATTGTTCATTATTGATAGTGCTGAAATTACACTTTCTGCCTAAAATAATTAATACCTTGATAATACACTACCTACCAGCCTTAGGGTGGAGAGCCATTCACTACATGATGTGTTGCGAAATGCACACACATTAATATATTCGACTATTAGTCGACCTTTGGGAAGTATTCGATGAATACTAAAATGCAGTATTCATCAATGCACTACTATGTAGGATATTACACTAAAAGTAAATTATTTCACTTTACTTAGTACTTTTACTTTAGTACTTTATTTTTACTTCTACAGGATCAGAGAACGTTTTCCATCACTGCAGGTCACAGGATCTGGTGGGTCACCAAATACGCTGTAACACCGTCATTAGTGTGAGAACTTGAGACACCAGTTAACTCAGTCACTCATTAAACCAAATGACTTCTTTTTATTCCCTTAGTAACTTACAATGATGATGGACGTTAAAATCAGATGAGAGTACAGATGCAGGTGGAGTTTGTCTGAACTCAGAAAAATGATTCTGACCTGTAACGTTAATGTTGTATTCACTGAAGTTTCTATCTGTTTATAAAACTATTAAATGCAGGACTTCAACTTGTAATGGAGCATTTTACAATGTTTTACTGGAACTTTTGCTGAAGTAAAGTTTAACACTATTAATCAATTTACTCCAGAAGTCTGTCTAAAACTATTTCAATGTAAGAGATGGAAAAATGCTCAGTATTTGTTGAAGAATAGCTCAAAGTGGAGAATCTGAGTAATAAAAGTTATGACCAATCACATTTCTCAATTTGTTAGTAAAACAGAAAGAAATACTTACACAACATTAAATCTGCTCTGTCAGTGAAAGTCTTCACATGAGGGATGTCATCGGTGAATTTCGGGAAATCATCAGTGAGCAGGATGCCGTTCTTGTAATAGTAGATGGTTGCTCCTTTGTATTTCTCATTTGCAATGGTTGCTATCAGGAAACAGAATCTGCTGTTGTTCTTCAAGGCTTTGGCAACTTTGTGGAGAACCTTGGCTTTTTCTCTCATGTGGGTTAAAACTTCATCTGAGTAATACCATGGGGCTTTTGTTGGTTGCTTGGCATCTGTAGTAACATGTGGTTTCATTTGTCCCACGTAGTGTTTTAGTTCCTGAAGGTAGGAGTCAGTAGTTTCCAGGGAGGTGAAGACAAAGCACAGAGCATCCTCTACACCTGCAGCAAGAACCTCTCTGTCCAGCTCTGACTGATTTTGGATGATCTTTGTTCCCTCCATCATGTCTACACAGGACCTGATGACGTTGATTTCTCTCTCTTTATGATCCAGCCACTCGCTGAGTTTTTCATGACTGAATGGTGACTTGTTTCTGTCTTCAAAGAGTGTTTCTGCTGAGCTCTCATCTTCTTTACCTTCACGGATGGCAGGAAGTTTGATTGACATGTTCTTCTGGAGTTTGGATACATAATAATTACACAGTTTTTGAAAACTGCTAAACTCCTTGTAAATCAGTGGAAAATTCTCAACGTTGACCAGAGAATCGTTGCATTTCATCCCTATTTCTCTTAAATCTTCTAAAGCATCTTGAACTTTATCCGCTAGTCCAAAGCTGATCTCTTTCTTCAGCTCAGCAGCTTTGGGATACAGTTTCTTCAGTGGCATCAACCAGACCTTCACTGGAACACTGTTCTCTCCATTTTCTCCCAGCAGCTTTGGAAGTTGAACATAGGTCTTCACTGCTTCTTCAAATGTTGCAGAGTTGCTGTCAAGAATGAAGTCTCCGTAGAATTTGCAGGAGAATTTATTGGTCAGTGCCTTTTCCTCATCAGTCAGCTGGATATCAACTTTTCCCTGTACATTAAATTTGGGGAACTTCTTTATCACAGCCTCCATGCTGCCCTGGATGTCCTTAACTCTGCTGGCTTCTAACTTCTCACTGTCAAACACAAAGAAAGCATTTGCCCCATAAAGGATCCCTGTGACTACATGTGTTGCAAGGCCTTTCTCAAGTGCATCTATCTGTTGTGTTTCCATGCTTAAAAGGTCAATCATTAACTGTTTGAAGTGTGTGGTAGTTTTGTACTGAAATGTCAGTCGGCTCTGATTCTTGAACTTCTTCGTATCATTCAGATACTTTGCAGATCCTTCAACTTCAATCAGTCCACTCATGAAACTGGCCTTCAGAGAAGCATCAACATCCAGCAGAGAGGACTTGGATTCAATGGAGTCAGATGCAGAAATTTCAAATGCACTGCTGTGCTGAGAACTGCTGACTGTTTTCTTTTGTAGAGTTGTTTCATCCCACAGTGTGAAACCTGCAGACATACAACATGTGTTAAAACAAGGAAAACACTGGTTCCTCCTCAACTCAACTGCAGCTCATATTCTCCTGTTCTTTATCACCAACTAGACAACATGTGTTGTGACAAACTTTGGACTCTGACTTAGATTTTTTTTTACCACCAAAGGTAAAATTCTGCTTCTCTGGGCTGCACATATACAAACCTGCAAGAGTTTTATTTAAAGATGTTTGCATGTGTGTTTCTTTTATATTTGTCTGAACTGGGTTTATCATGGAAGAGTCCTGGTCAGCAAAACACAATGTAAAGAAAAGGTCTAAATCAATTCACCCTATTGACTGTGTAAGTAAACTGCTACATGTGTGAAACAAACATGAACTTGGATTTATCCATGGACATGGACAATAACAAGAACATTTCCTGACAGGGTGTTGGATCAGTCAGTCAAAATTTTCAGTTTGTAAGCTGCAACCTGCAGCAGGAACTCATTTCTTCTCATGTTGATTTTGACTCAGTGAATCCTAAAAAACAGTTGTGATCCATACATGAGAATGTGAGAGCACTATGGATCTTAATTCATCTATGATTTACTTGTGAGTGACAATCATTTGTGCAACGAGCCCCTGGTCCACACTGTGCAGTGTTCAGATTTGGGAGGTGAGCATGTCAGCTCCGACTCTTTAAATAATTCCATGAACTTTCCAAAATGATTTAAAGTTCCTGTAAGCAGACCACAGACAGATATGTAGACACATGTTTCTATTATTATTTATTGCCTGAAAGTCTACATCAGAACTTACCTGGGATCAGTTCATCTTTCTGACCGTCATACAACATTCCTAAGGTGAAAGGTCGGCCCAGAGCTGCCACTGCCATGTTATCTGTAGACAAGTGTTCTGCCTGGTTGGACAAATTTAACAAAATATGATAGGATACAACAATACAGCCTCAAACATTTGATCCAGGTATCTGAAATGAGTGAGAGACACAACTGTCCACCCTGCAACAGAGATCAGGAGACCAGTCCAAACTATATTGATATATCCACTGGGTCGTTATCCAACCAGCATCAGGCTCTAACAGAAGCAAAGAGACCTGTTTCTCCCTGGGTCGGACTGGTCTTACAGTCAGACATAAAGTCTGGTTCATTTTGGATGTTATAGATCATAATTGTTACATCCTTGTTTTTCTGGATCCCAGTAAACAGACAGAGACAAACCATCCAGCTGCTCCAGCTGTCATGTGACTGATCTGTTAAAGATGATCTGACAACCGTGATGCACTTTACATTTCAGCAATATCAAAGTGCTACAGAGCATAAAAATAATACAATACAATCACAAGAATTAACTTAGAAGGAGAACCTATAAAGACATTTAGCAAAATGCTTTTGTAAAAAGATAGGTTTTTAGGTCTTGTTTGAAAGCATCTGCAGTCTGTGGGGCCCTCAGGTGGTCAGGGAGGGCGTTCCACAGCCTCGGAGCTGCAGAGCAAAAGGCCCGATCACCCATAGTGCGGAGCTTGGTTCTGGGGGCTTGGAGGGTGTTTTTGGTTGCAGAACGGAGGGTGCACGAGGAGGTCTAGGGGGTGAGGAGTTCCTTGAGTTATTGGGGGGCATGTCCGTGAATGCACTGATGGGTGAGGAGGGAGACCTTGTACTCAATTCTGAGTGGGACGGGGAGCCAGTGATGGGATTTCAGAATGGGGGTGATGTGATCATATTTGCGGACCCTCATCAGGATCCTGGCAGCTCTGTTCTGAATATACTGCAGTCTCTGGATGAGATCCTGATGAGGAGTGCATTACAGTAGTCCAGCCTGGAGGAGACAAAGGCAAGGCAAGGCAAGGCAAGGCAATTTTATTTGTATAGCACCATTCATACACAAGGCAATTCAAGGTACTTTACAAGAACTTAGAAATATATTAAAATAAAACCTAAAAACAAAGGCTAAGAGCAAGACAATATATAGTTAAAAACATTACAGAAATGCATTTAGAAAGCAAATATAAAGCAACAGATGACAGATATAAAAACAAAAGCTACAGATTATTCTAACAATAAGTCACATATCTACTTCACTGGTAGGCTGCAGTGAACAGTAGTGTTTTTAGCCCTGATTTAAAGGCATGGCTGAGCTTCTCTGCATCTGCCAGGGTGAGTGTTGGATGGAGTTTGGCGATGTTCCTGAGGTGGTAGAATGATGTCTTACAGAGGTGTTTGATGTGGATGTCAAAGGTGAGTTGAGGGTCCATTTTAACACCCAGGTTGGTGACAGATGTGAAAAGGGGGATGTTTTGACTTGATAAGGTGATACTGGTGATGGTGGAAGAGCGGAGCTGATGTGGTGTGCCAGCTAGGATGGCTTCTGTTTTGGAACTGTTCAGCTGAAGAAAGTTGAGCTTCATCCACGCCTCTATCTCCCCCAGGCAGGTGGTCAGTGTGGATGTTGGCAGGGGAGCAGATGAAGTGGGGGTTGTCCTTACGTAGAGCTGTGTGTCATCAGCATAGCAATGGTAATATATCCCATGCCTGCTGATGAGATTGCCTAGGAGGAGCAGGTAGAGTGAGGAGGGTGGGGCCCAGCACTGAGCCCTGAGGGACACCGCAGGTGACGTTGTGGGTGTGCGACCTTGCTTTGCCCAGGGTGACGGTCAGATATGAGGTGAACTAGCTATGTACGTTATCTGAGAGACCAATGGTTTATTGCAGGCAGTAGAGGAGGATGTTGTGGTCAACTGTATCAAAGGCAGCTGTTAGGTCCAGGAGCATGAGTAGGGTTGGGGAGCTGGTATCTGCTACCATCAGGAGGTCATTGGTGACCCTGACCAAGGCTGTTTCTGTGCTATGGCCAAGGCGGAAACCAGACTGAAACTTCTCAAAAAGGTTATTATGTTTGAGGTGATCCTGAAGTTGTGCTGCAACTGTTTTTTACAGAACCTTAGATAGGAATGGAAGATTGGAAATGGACCTGTAGTTGGAGAGGACTTCTGGATCCAGGGTGGGTTTTTTCAGTAGTGGTCTGATGACAGCAGTTTTTAACGCAGGTGGGATATGGCCAGCCAGGAGGGAGTGGTTTATGATCTTGGTGATGAATGGACACATGGCAGAGATGTTGGCCTTCAGCAGGGCTGAGGGAAAAGGGTCCAGAGCACAGGTGGTCGGCTTCATTTTTCTGATGACATCCCACACCTCCTCCTGTGTGACATCAGAGAAGGAGCAGAGAGACTGGACAAACTCAGACAGTGGGTTGGCAGTTGGGGGAGGCAAGACAGCAGTGGTGAAGAGGTGTGAGCGGATATTATCAACTTTTTGTCTGAAAAAAGTGATGTGAATGTTGCACCTCTCCTCAGTGGTCTCAGAGTGGGAGAGTGAAGGGGGTTTGAGAAGGTGATTTATTGTTGAGAAGAGTTGTTTGGAGTTTCCCGGGCTGTTGTTGATGATGGTGGAATAAAACCTGGACCGTGCATCCCTCAGAGCTTCTGCATACGCCTTCTTGTGTTCTCTGTATGCCTGTTTGTGAACAGTCAGTCCAGAGGCCTTGAGCCACCACTCAAGGAAACACCCAGCAGCCTTCATCTTTTGCAGCTCGCAGGTGTACCAGGGTGCTGAGTGCGAGAAGGAGCCCTGGATGTTAAGGGGGCATGGAGGTCTAGAAGACTGCTCAGGGACTGGTTGTAGGAATCCACTAAGTCAGCACCAGAGAGGAAGTCAGTAGAGCCAGAGGAGAGAAGTTGAAGGTCCAGGGCCAGGGCATCCGCGTTGATGTTTTTCAGGTTCCTGAAGTGGATCTGCCGCTTGGGTTTGGTGTGGGGGGAAGGGAAGGACAGCTCCATTGACACAACCTGACCGGAATCCGGTTGGTTCCAGAGAGCCCTTTCCAGGTGGGACAAGGTTGACAGATGGAAGTCGTCTGTAGCAGGTAGGTACCTAGCTGCCCCACCGGTAGAAAAATGGGTGAATCATAGGATCCAAGGTCCAGGAAAATTAGAGCACAAGGCACCACAATTAAAACAACCCATGCTGTAAAAAGAGCAACTTTGCTAGAACAAACAGCACAGGAAAACTACAAAGCAATGAAAATCGCAGGTGGAGAAGCAGTGAACAAACAACACCAGCGTCTTCTCCCCCCAGCAGGCCTGTCACTGCGCAGGCTTGCGCACTTTGCAGGTCTGTTGAGATTTATTAGGCTTTATAATTATAATAATAATTCATTATTTGTTATTAGTGAGACGAACTTTAAAGACACACACATGCACACAGCTGTTAAACATGAAAGTAGGTGTTTTGTGATTGTGGAGATGTGTGTGTACCTTGACCAAATGCACTGGGTGCTATCTTGTGCATTCAGACCTACTGTGCCACAGACAGCCAGGTTGTAGCTGGTCTAAGGTGCAGTGGTTTTCACTCCAATGCACTGAGCACAAGATAGCAAAGGCACTGGCAAGGCCTTTGTTTTACTTTCATTCTGAGACCTCTCACCCATGGCTGCACAGACAAGGTGCAAGTGCATTTGCTATATTGCAGACATGACAACAATGGCACTTTCACCACTGTAAAATAGCAAATCCACCTGCACCACCAGCTTTGCGGCAGATGTAAGATCAGGGCCTTAGTCTTATTCTATCAGCTGCACCCAGCGCTGTCAAACTGATGTGGGAGGGAAATATATAATTTAATACATTTACTGATCATCTGTCTATTATCTGATCTGCAGACGGACGATAAAATTTATTAAATGATACTTGCTTTATATGGATGCATGTAGGATAATGCACCAGTCGGTCAGAGTGCAGCATAAAACAGACTTGATGATTCGTATCCATGGATGCGGCTCGCTGTCGGTGCACCTAAAACCACACCCATAGCCACCAGCAGTCCCTCCGAGGACACTGATTCGCTTCTTCAAGGTGATGAAAGCTGACTTTACTTTCTGATTTTTGTTTTTTTGTTTGTTTCTTTTTTTTTGCATGTTTGGCATAAACTTGCCCATGAATTAAAGGGATAGTTGATCCAAAAGTGAAAATTCAGTCATTATATACTCACTCAAAGTTCATGTTTAGTTTTTTAGTCCACAAAACACTGCTGGAGTTTCACAGGAAAACAATGCTGCAGAATCTCACAAATAATTAAAGTGAATGGTGACCAGTTTTCAAACGTAAAAAACAATCATGTCTTTCAACTCAACTTGGCATGTTGGGACTTTAAGAGTCTTGGATTACACCAGATGAGGAGTATGGAGGAATTTCATGTTTTTTCTCAGTTGTTTTTGCTGTTTGAAAACTAGTCACCATCCACTTCCATTGTTTGGGAGATTCTCCAACACTCTTTTCCTCTGAAAATCCAGCAGAGTTCTGTGGAATAAACAACTAAACCTGTCCTCCATTCTGCTTTAGGGTGAAGAAATAATGACTGAATTTTCATCTTTGGGTGAACGATCCCTTTAATCAAGACACTTGGGGACAGCTGATAGGTATATCCCACTGTGCACTGCTGGTACAAGGGACAGGACAGGATACCTCTACGACTCTGGCACAAGATGCCAGAGGTAGATTTGGACATCTTGAGTAAATTAAATCCATTCTGCCGTGTGCTTTCAGCAGAGTGTTAGTGTTTCTGTCAACGATCTTCTTGAAAAGGAACAAAAACAAACAACAGTTTATCTCTGTGATGTTTTCACAGAAAGGAAATATGGGCTTTAAATCTGTTATTTACCATCCTGCAAACAGAGAATCATAAGTCACGGGCTTAATTTTTTTCTGCTCAGTGTCTGTCTGTACACTTCACATCATTCTAATAAACATTAAAAGATGATTTTTAAAAATAATCTATAATCAATAGACTAAATCACTAAAAAACACAGATATGGTCCTTTTAAGCTGAGAAACTGAGGTGTTCACCCCTGATCCTAACATTTTAAAGCATTTCATTGTTCATTTATCAAAGGGCTCTTACCTTGTAGTTTAATGATGCTGATCTGATTCTGAGGATGCAGAGACAGAAGAGAGCAGGGGTTTTTGTTTAGTATCAGCAGAGAGGGTGGGCGCTCTGTTGTCAGATGATTTCACAGAAACAGTCTCAGACAGAAAGCTGAGTCACTGCATTCACTACATGAAAGTGAAACTGGCTTGACACAGCTGCCTGCTTTGAGCCCCTGTGGCCACAAGGTGGACCCCAAGAGTGTTTGAGATGTCCCACAAGAAAGCTGTTAGGTCTACACTGATCACGTATAAGATTCTGACCACTGACAGGTGAAATGAATAACACTGATCATCTCCTCATCATGGTGCCTGTTAGTGGGATATATTAGGCAGCAAGTGAACATTTTGTCCTCAAAGTTGATGTGTTAGAAGCAGGAAAAATGGGCGAGCTTAAGGATGTGAGTGAGTTTGACAGGAGCCAAAGTGTGATGGCTAGACGACTGAGTCAGAGCATCTCCAACACTGCAGTTCTTGTGGGGTGTTCCCGGTCTGTGGTGGTCAGTATCTATCAAAAGTGGTTCAAGGAAGGAACAGTGGTGAACCGGCGACAGGGTCATGGGTGGCCAAGGCTCATTGATGCATGTGGGGAGCGAAGGCTGGTCCGTGTGGTCCGAACCAACAGACGAGCTACTGTAGCTCAAATTACTGAAGAAGTTAGGGAATCACACTGTTTTGTATGTTCCCCGATCTCAATCCAATCGAGCATCTGTGGGATGTGCTGGACAAACAAGTCTGATCCATGGAGGCCCCACCTCGCAAGTTACAGGACTTAAAAGATCTGCTGGTAATGTCTTGGTGCCAGATACCACAGCACACCTTCAGAGGTCAAGCAGAGTCCATGTCTCAAAAGGGGGACCTACACAATATTAAGCAGGTGGTCATAATGTTATGCCTGATTGGTGTAGTTTTGGTGTGAGTTGCTGAGTTTTTGAGATATTAATGGATTTAAGATAAGATAAGATTTGGAAAGTCTAGAAGATCTGCATGATCAAATCATTTTATCCTGTTCAAGTTAGGGGGAGGGTTGAACCTTAAGTTAGCCAGTCGGCAGAAGGAAGTCTCCACAGCGCTTGTTCTTTAGACGGCACGACGTGGATGATCCAGGTAATTTTAAACCCAGAAGTCGGGTAGGAGTGAACAGAGGCCTGTGTTCAGTCCTCTCTTGACAATAAGCTGCTGGCACAGATCACCTATATGGCCATTTTCCTGATGATAGTTATTCAACAGTATTACTTATATAAAAGTGAACATCTTTACAATGACTTTAAAGACAATGACTTAGGTTTGTTTGACCAAGTTTCCATTTGTACCACTACCACTTACAGTGGCATTCGCTGCACACTTCAACCATTTATCCATTACATGACATAATTTAAGGCCAGAACCAATTCACCTTGATGAAAACACTAAAATCACTTAATTTCAAACTGTAATATGAATGTATGTGTACACAACATTCTTAATGTTTGAAAAACTGCAAGTGTTTGTGTGGCCTGTTGAAAATACTTTTGCAATTTTGCAACTCCACTGACAAATAAGAACGAGACAAAAATCTCTCACATTATTCACTCTTTATTAATGCTCAGAGCACAGCACACAACACAAAGGAAAGTTCATAATGTGCACACTGAAGAGAAGGTTTCACTCCTTTTATAGTTTGGAGTGGTCTTTATCTCGTGTATTTTCTTCTCCCTCCAGCCGAGGGTGTCTTCAAGGCTGAGAAATTAAACATGGTTATATGTGAAGATATCTAAACATTACATCAGACAAAGATAACAAAGATATGTGATTAATTATGTGTAGTTTCCCTTATAATCCCCATGATTACATGCAAAATAAAGATTTTCAAACATGATCACATGCACAATAAAGATATTGATTATTTGTGCAGTATGTGTAATTTCCCTCACCCTTCTTGATTATTGTTGATCAATGGTCAAATTGAACATCATGAATAAAGAAACTCTGGACTTCAGCCATTCTATTACTCCACTCTGGTCCATGAGTACAGTGTATGTGACTAACATGGTGGTGCTTCACACACATACACTCAATAAAAATAAAAC
>JAJHUR010095928.1:6926-41822 GCA_027495735.1 Lutjanus campechanus | reverse complement strand
AGAGGTGTCTCAGAGGTTTTTTTTTAATTCTTGACAACCATATAGAGCAAGAAGACTTTAATTTGACCAGAGACAAATTTAGTTTATTTAGTTATCTCAAGGGCTGATTATTTAAGACAAAGCTGAGATCAGTCAAATAAGTCTCAGGCTGAGACAAGACAAAGGCTGTTTCTCAGGAGCTGAATTTAAGAAGTATGGGAAAATGGTCAAAGTCTCATATTGGTCTTAAATTGAGCTCATTCATGCCTGGGAGACACAGGCTAAACAAAGACGAGATCTTACTTTGAACTTTTCCTTTCCTCTGAGCTAATTTATACAATAACATTTTGCTGGAACAAAAGTGTTTTTGTTTTTTTTTGCAGGATGATATCACAACTACAGAGTTTAATTCCCTCTCATCCAAACTCATGTCATCACAGTGAAGCGATGTTATGCGATCGCTCTGCAGGATCTAATATCTCCCCTTCTTACTCCCCTAATGTCAAACATAAAGAAATAAATATACAAGCGTAATAAATAAATAACACACACAATGAAAGGAATATGTGAATGTGTTGATGGATTATCTGAAACTCAAGGCAGGGGCAGGAGAGTGCCCGAGCACGGCCGGTGGAAAGGATCAGTGCTCGTATAATTATGACCCATACACAGAGCATAATTAATCTCGCCTGCATCATTAGGAAACACGAGTCCAGCCATGTCATTAAAGTGCTTTTAGTCGTCCTACTGTCCTCCCTTTGCCCCGATGCACTCTTTGTTTTACCAGCCCACTGCTGGTCATTTACAGAAAGAGCACTCATCTACGCGGCGGCATGACTCCTCACATATTGTCTTTATGTCCAATCATGGTTAATAATGAAGAGCTGGAGAAGGAAGGAAATGAATAAATTTAAGTCCGGGGGGGAAAATATGGAGTCAGGTTTGACAGTGACAGAGGATTTCTTTTTAAGTTGAACTCGGGCTATTTTATGATTTGATGAACTGCGTCGGTCAGCAGTCTGATTAAAACTCTCCTCGACTCCTTTGACGTGTAAAAGGAAAAAAAAAGTTTAGAGCTGCAGAGTTACTATTTAAGAGGAAACTCAAATGTTTCATGTGTCTCAACTTTTGTTCTATTTCATGTAACAAATCTTAAAATAAAATAATTAACACTGTTTCCTTTGAGGCTTAGAGTCATATTATTTACTGTGGGGTTAATACTATTTAGTAATAGTATTTAGTTAAAGGTGCGAGGAAGTTTTCATCAAGTGTCATGAGAACATAACTCTGTTTGGACATTTATTTAGCAGCTACATACAAGTATTCATCTACATTTAAAGGAACTTTTCACTCCAAAATCTTTTTTCTCTCTCTCTCTCTTAGTAGTCTTAGTAATCTATTCAGATTGCTTTGGTGGGCGTAGACAAGTTTCTCTCAAATATAGATGGCACTCAGCTTGTGGTGCCTGTAAAGTCAAAATTTGAAAAATTTGAAAAATCAACTGAAAAAAAAACCACTGGATTGTCTGAAAATGTTTTGTCAAAATGCTGAAAATGAAACTTCTTAGCTCGGAAAAGTTCACATTTAAAAGAAAAAAAACAAACAAAAAAAAATACTGGGAAATACTGTACTGAAAATAAAACTGTTGGTAGCTGGCAGTTAAATGAATAAATATAAATCCAAATATAAAAGAAATGAAATCTGTAAAATATGTACTGTAATAAATCATAAAATGACCATGATATGTCATCAGAGATGGAGACAACATGCTAAATTGAAATACTGGCTTCTCTGACTTACAGTGGAACAGCTGTGGCGTCCTCCTCTTAAATGTCTATTCCAGTTCATAACTTGTGTTATTGTTTGCCCATTTCAAATAAATTGGAGTTGAAATTAATGCTGAATGCCCATAGTGGGTATTTTCGTAACAGTGGATAACATGCTTCTTTTTACATTGACAGATAACTGATAGTTTCTAATTAGGCTTATGAACTTACAGTGTAGGGCTAGTCATCATTTGTTAAAAAATTGAAATGTTGTGCTCGTCTTGCACTCCTGCAGTGTTTCTGCACCCTGCCTGAGTTTCCTTGAGTCTGGGGAAGAAGGGGCGGGTGGAAAACCATAGATTGTATATTAAATAGCATTTCAACCTATTGAATAACCTACTCTAACTGCAGTTCTCATTTTTGGACTTGCAATTGCTACATTTTGCTCCTTTAATTCATGGTTTCAGGTCAAGTTTTTTTATTGGGGATTACAGCTTGGACTCCAGACCTCAGTATTTCTAAAATCCTGGCTATAGCCTTGCTTGGGGTTCTCAAAGGGCTGACATACATTTGAAAAAAACAAACAAAAAAAACTCAACATCAACGTCTCCAGAAATCATGAAATTTTAAATGTCTCGTGTGTCTCAACATTTTGTTTTATTTCATGTACAAAATGTAGAAAAAGGGGACTAAATGCAACATAATTAGCTCCGTTTCCTTTGTGGTTTGCAAGTATACTATTAGTAGAGTCATATTATTTACTAAAGTGCTAATACTATTCTCCCATGTCCATTAACAAAGTGAGGTATGTGTATAGGTAAGTGGATCCAATTGGCTAAGAGCTTGTGGTTTCAGCAGAGAGTGCTTTTAAGTCTGCACACTCAAAAGTATTGGACTCGGGGTCAGGTTCAAATTAATTAAAGGGCTATAAATGAAAGAGCCCGCTAATGACTGCAATCTTACCTACCCAATATTTAATATTTCATCATTAAACAGTAAAATGACCCGATATGATCCTAATACAGTCCCAATTATGCGGCATTGATCAAAGTGACCTTTTCATACCGAGGAGTGGAAAAAAATCAATCCAGCACCTCCTCCTGTGTTTTTTTTCATCCTGCCTCACTATTCCCTGCATACTAAAGTTCCACCGGCTGTAGCTGCAGCCTGTACATACGTCTGTACAATATACAGCGAGCAAAATGCTGCTTGTCAAATCAAGTGACCCCGGCACACAAAGCAATCTCTCCATGCCCGATACGTCTAATTCTTTTGTTCACAAGCATGTTGTGTTTCTCTTTGTGTTTGTTTGTTTTTTGCCTCCCACCTGTGTTGCACCCCCCCTCCACCCTGTCCCCTCCCCCCGCCGCCTCGCCTTGTCTGCTGCCAGACACCCAGCCATGTTAAATCCCAGAAGCAGAGACAGGTGACGAAAACGGGGCCAGACTTCTCTGCCCATCAGTCGAGGCGGCGGGCTAGGAGCCATCATAATGGCTAATTCCTCCCCGCCCGGCCCAGGGAGCAGGAAAAGAAGCGAGACGGGAAAAGTGAAATCGGTACAATGCCTAAACACATTTCGCTGCAGGATCTGTCTTGATTTGGTGTACTGCTTGACACTCTCCATTTTCTGTTTGACTGGTAACTGCTGATGTGCTTTTCCCTTGTCAACTCACCATGAAACAAGTTCAATGTATTTCTAAAGATTGCCAAGTTTGGCTGCTGTTTAGCTCAAGAACAATGGACCAGATCCACTTGATTAAAGTTTCAATGACTAAAAAGACATTCTACGAAGGGAAAACATTTTTATGTACAGTCTGCAAGAAAAAAAAAGAACCGAGAACCGAGACAAAAAATGCAGAGATTTGGTTTTAACTACGATACGGACAGGCAATATGCAGAGATATGTGCATACATCTCCTTCTTTTCATATGCACATAAACTAAACTAATTAATATACTGCACATGCACTAACAGCTTATCTCTGAAAAGCATTTACTTCATTCAATATGCATTTGTTTGTTTGCGTGAAATTTACTCAAAACATGTATGTTACATTTTATTTTATTAATATTAATATAGATTATTATTGATAGAAATTTAGATATGATTTTCACAATAAATGTGACAAGAAAATAAGATGGCAAATAGTTGGTCATCTGATTCTTTGTTTGGCCCAACCACTGGCTGATCAAACTTTACCTGCAGATTCTTACACTCTGTCCTTCCTTTAGTCTGCTGATTTAAACAACATCTCTCTGATGAACGTCGCTTTGGATAAAAGCGTCTGCTAAATGAAACTGTAAATTGTAAGTATAAAGTTTTTTTGCAATTAATAAAACGACAGAGCCACATCAATGCCATTAAAAACATTAATCCATGAATCTTTACAGCATTTTCTTTGTAGGAAGACATTTCACCGTAACATCACAGCTCATTTTAGAGTCTGCAGCTCATCTGTCTGTTGCTACCAGGATTCTCCTGATGAAATGATGAATGACATTCACAAACAAACTAATCAGTTCAATACACTGTGGCTAATTTACCCTATGTAGCATGCCCATAAAATAATAGACTACACAACATACATAACTACTATGTAACTCAACTCCTGATTGTCAAAAATAGGAGGGAAGTGGATGCTGTTAGTTCATTAAATACTACACCTACATGTCACGTGAATGTAAATGAAATGTTTGGATTTATTACAGCACAGCTAAGGTGCTGTTTTATTATGTTGGGATCTCCATAAAAAACAGGATTTGCTTTTTGATGGACACTTTTGCTAATAAAATCATCTTAGAAAAGGTTTGACCTTAAATTAGCAACACCTGACACCTGAAATGTAACTATAATATCAGCTGACTAGTGTTAGTTATTGTCAAGTCAAACGATGATCCCCGTAATCATGGAGGCTAAAGGAGGAAATAAAACATCAATTAAAAGGAATGAGAGGAAAGGAAAAGCTGTTTCATCATTTGAGTGTCCAGTCCAAATCCAGTCAACTCTGGGTAGAGATCTCCACCCTTTCAAGTTGGGAAATTGCACAGGACTTTAAATTAGAACTTGACAGTTATATCCAAAGATGTAGCATAATATGCAATATTTTCTTAAAAAGAACATAATGTATAGATTTATATGAACAAAATCCCTTTCAATCATCACTTATGATCCACTAGAAGTGTGTGGTGGTGGCTGTATCTGCAGAGGCCCTGCCCTCTACCTGTATTTCCTTATTTTCTCATTATTTTGCTCCGCTCGAGATGCTTTACCGACAACTTGGACAAAACCTACAGATTCTACCTTTAATATTGATAACATTAATCCATCAATCTTTAATCCATCTCAAAAACTTCACCTTGTTATTTTTCTAACCAGCTTATGGAACTTACAGTCAGACATTTCACTGTAACTTCAGAGCTCATGAAAAAGCCTGCAGACTGCAGAGTCTGTATCTCTGTGGTCAGGCTACCATGATTCTCCTGATAAAATGATGAATGACATTCACAAACAAACTAATCAGTTGGACAAGCTGTGGCTAATTTACCATACTGTATATGTCCTAAATTAATGGCCTATACAATAATGACTCAAGTCCTAATCTACTTGTAAGAAAAGGGGTTGTGGAACAGCTAAGCTGTTACTGTACTTTACTACACTTTGTAACTTCATTTAAATAAAGGATCATGTCCTAATTTGCTGTTTGCAGGGCTTGCTTTTTTTTTTTTTCCAATAAAGCAATATTATAAAATAACACGTCTGATCACAAATAAGACAAGAAAATGCAAATATATTAGCTGGCTGGTGATTTTTGTCAGTCCTGCAGCTAACCAACAAAGATCAACTTTATTGTCACATATACAGTTATACATAGGACAGTGTCGTCAGTGTGGTCTCTGAATTTAATTCTCTGCTTTAGGAGCAGCTGGCAGTCACGGTGACATCTGACCTTGTGTACATGTTTTTTTGTTGGTGCAGGACACTGGAGCAGCCGAAGGAAAACCACGGAAGCATGGGGAGAACATCCAAACTCCACACAGAGAGGCCCTGCCCCAGCCAAGAATCAAACCCAGAACCTTCTTGCTGAGAGACGACCACTATAGGACAGCACACTTCATCATAGCAGCCCTCTCTTTGGAGAAAGTGCACAAAGTTGGCAACTCTGCGTGGATCTTAGCGGTAAAAGATGACATTATGTGCAGTTAAAATGATAAAAATCTTCTTATTAAAATATTAGGAATGTCCCTACTACCCATAACCAAATCTACACATCTGTGATGAACCCACATTTGTCGCTGGTCTGAGAATAAATCATGTAGAACACAAGATTTATATAATCTCTACATGAAAACAAAAACTGTAAGCACTCTTCTGATCCCTGCCGAATTAATCACGATCAGCCAAATGTGAGGCAAGTCATAAACTAATCTCCCACATCCATGTTCACCGCCCTGCTTATGACCAGGCTTATGAATCATAGCCTGTTAAAACTGTATGGGCTTTAGCAGAAAGGTAAAAGATTGCTTTTATTCTTTATGACTTGCCTGAGGAACAGCAGCTTATAATCCACTAAGCACATCTTAATCAATGTTCCCCTCTGCCACGCCGTGGCCTGTAAGGAGCCAAACAGAACATGATGGATATAATCTGTGTAAAACCTCTCTCCCTGGAGCAGATTAATTATGATCTTTGTAAGTCATAAACACATCCTTTTAATTATTGATGGCTAACCCTTTGAAATGAAATTGAAATTAAATGTGTCTGATTTACAGTGGCAGCGTTATGAGCTGCCGTGCTCTCGGCTGCTTTATAGACACCGAGGAGGTAAGTCGGCAATTGCATAAAACATTTCATTGGCTAAATGGAGAGGGATCATACGCTCACATCAGGATTAGTTCGTTTTCATTGGGGCCAATCGCAGGGTTTCAAGGTGAGCAGGTTGATGGGAGGTGTGTGTGTGTGTTAATGTGTGTGTATGCAGGGGAGGGAGGGGGGGTGGCGGCTCCTGTTTGCCATGACAGCTGTGCTTGAATCAAGTGTGGCACCCTCATATGAGTGAAAATAATGGAATCCTATATGTCTTTGAGCATGTCAGCATTTCACAGCAGGCCAAAATGGAAAGTGACGGCCGGTCGCGGCAGAGGAGGAGGACAGCGAGGCTGAAATGGGAATCGGGCGACCACGAGGCCATCCCTGCGGCTGACCCGCAGTCAGGCAGAGCCGGGACTCGCTGTCATCAAACATCAAGAAGCTGAAAAGCCCCGTCCTCTCATTTTCTGTCTTTGTTTACCTGTCTGTGTATGGGACACTGCGGCAAAGCAAATGGGCATACAGAGGAGTGTGCATGAGAAGTTTTATTAAGTATGTTGTAGTAAGTACAATTAAAGGGTAGTTCATCCTAATTACAAAAAACTCTAATTACAACAAAGGAAATAAGAAAACATATGTTCTCACTTAGATCTAGTTGTATCTAACCATGCAGATAGTTTTTAAGTACTTTATATGTCTTCACTTCAGAGAGGAACTATGGAACTGTTTATTCTACAACATTTATATACAAAACATTTAATCAGAGTCACAAATTTTTTGCTGATTTGTTGAAGACGAACTGTATGTAAAGTAGTTAGTATTAGGTTCACCTTAACTGGCTTTTAAACCTAATTGCTGCTACCATGTGGGATTTTTAACAAAAGCACTATAATATACTATTATATTTTATACTATAATACTATTATAAGCACTATAAGCTCTTAAAGTGTTTGTTTTTTTTTTAATACAAATTTTCTACTAATTCTTAAGGGCCCTTTCACACCTCGTTTGATGCAGACCTTTGGACGTTTCAGTTTGATCCAAACCAAAATTACAGGCGTGAGTCCTCCACAGGTCCATGGTCCAGACCAAACAGCTGAACCTTGGTTCGACCACGGTTCAGTTTATTTCTAGTTTAAAAAACACTCCCTTTTTTTTGGTGGATTCTGACCAATTTTAGGAAATTCTGGCAGGCGTCAGATCTGGACACATGGGGAGAGGAAGAGATCAGATGTTTGATTCAAATCAATCAATTGCAAATAGGGAGATGCAGCTCATGTAGGTGATGTAGGACAGGGTTTATGACATAGTTGTTTAGTGCGCTCCCTTTGTTGCAATGTGAAACTGCAAGGGTCCAGTTTTGTAAACCAGTACCCTTGTGGACTTGCAAGGCTGAGCACCAGAACCAACCGACTGGCCGCAATTATCCCTAAGTCAAATCTGGACCCACCCAGAACCTTTAATAAGACCCACAACCCAACCCACACCCGTGATTAAACACACAGTCACTCACTCACTTATCAGTCACTTGTATCCTCAACTGGCGCAGCACCTGTGCTCCTGCAGCCATTGCTGTGTTTCTTTACTCGTGTACTCGTGGGTACCAGACCCGGTTCAGGACCAAAACTAACCAGATCAAATGTATACAATGTAGCAAAAGCGTACTTTGTTCAGACCTTAATTTGGAATTTCAGGTGTGAAAATGACCAACTAACATTGTCACTGCAGGACTTCTTTTCACTATAGCATTCCTACTTATACTTTGTCTGCCGTTATTTGTCCAGATTTTGAGATATCAATTGGATATTTCAGCCCACGCTGCAGCACAAACGAGGTCCCAGTTACTCTGGATAATCCAAAGAATACAGCGTCAACATTTTTATAGGAACTATTTCTTTGTCAAAAAAGTAGTTCCAAATTAACTGTTTATTTATTTATTTATTTCATTTGAATGAACTTGCCCATTATACTAATGATAGTGAAATTATACGAGGAGACAAATAAATATAGGTTATGGTTATCTTTTCTAGTCTCTCTAATGGTAAGAATTATGATTATTTGGCCAAGGAACAGCTTAAAAGTTAGTTGTTTTTTTGTTTTTTTTTAAAAAAGAAGAAGAAGTATGAATCTTTTCAAAGTGTGTTATGGTAATTAATACTCATGATGCACTTTTTTTTTTAGATCCAATATCAAAATCAGGAATATCGGGATTTAAATTAAATTGGATCTTCAAGACTGATTTAGTGAATAAATAAACAGAACTCCAGAAACTTCTCAACAGATCACATGGCCGAAACAGATGCATACATGTTCCAGTGTTTGATGGCTGTTTGATCACCAGCACCATTCATCATGACTACGTAACTGGACTTAATGACCATGTAATGGGCAATGAGCTGGATTATAGAAACACACACACGCTGTGACATCTCTATTCCAACCTTATTTACAAACCGCCAAAAATATAATTAGAAACCTCCAGCTCGAGATAAGAGGCGGTGGTGTACGGCTGATTTGAAGCGTCGTAGGAGTTTCTTGAGTTTGTGGCTGAGGGCTACATGCTCGAGTAAGTATGGGGGTCGGATAACCTGGAACCACTTTACAACAGAGGATGTCCTTTTTCTTTCCTATCAGCGGCTTCCTTCCACTGTACTGCAACGCACGTTCACAAACAACAACACCTCCCTCCCCCTGACTTAAAAATGTGACCCCCTCCTCCCCACCAACCTGCTTTCACATAACTAAGCCATTATCCCCTTCCACCCACCTCCGCCCCCAGCACCACCCATCCTAATCAAAGATACCGAGATGAAAAGGCTTTATTAATAAAAGTTCCCCTTCAGGAGGATGGGAACTAAATGATTGCTCGAATGTGCCCAATTTGAGGCAGATCTGCTGGCAGACTGGGCATCTGGACGGGGCGGGGCCAGCAGGAAACTCGTGCATCTGGAAGCTGTTTACTCGGCAGAAATTAAGAGACGCACCACGCACAGATATACCACCCGCAGTCACTAACTTGGAGTGTAAGTGAGTGTGTGTCTGCGTAAGTAACACATGTTTTTTTTTTCCGCTCTTCCCATTTTTCCTACCCATTTTTGGTGTTTGTCTTCCTGATATTGCTTATTCTCGTGATTTCACTGCATCCAACATGAAGCAGGAGCTGCATCCTCTTGCGGCCATCAGTCATATGGCAGAAACACTTCTTAGCGTCCAGATGTAGCGCACAATACTGTAGTTTCAGCTAGTTTAATGGATGCAAAGTGAAACAGATGCAGCTGTGATGCTTCATAAAAATCCATTTGTGCACAACAAGCCATTACACTTCTGCAACAGCGAAGGACATCCAAAAACACTTTACAGAAGATCTGTGCCTGTACAGCACAGCAGTGTTTTTCTTTTCTTTTTTTTTTCTTTTCTCATACTCTACTTTTCTGCTGCTCAGAGGCTTTTCTCTGGTTGCTGTGGTGATGGAGGAATGTCACATTAGTCTGTGATTATCTCTATGAGGTCTGCATTCGGTTTCCTCCAACTTGAGTAATTGCATTTTTCGTCTTCCTCCTTCTTCCCTTTTTTTTCTCTTTTTTAATCAAACTCACAAACAATAAGCGGGCAGGCGCTGACAGAAAGTCAATGCGGCTCGGACAGCCGTGTGGTCTGAGAAGAAGGCCCGACACCGACGCCTTTTATGCTCGGGATGACGAGGCCAAGTGGGCCCCATCACATGGCCGCCAGGTTAAACAAAAAAGCCTCTGAGCGATCGGCCTCGGAGGGCTGAAGCGGAATCCAGTGCAGCGGCGCAGACAGCCACCACTGTGCAATTCTAGTCGTCAGACAAAAGACTGATGCTATCTAATAAAGAGGGCCGCATCCATCTCAAGCACACAAACATCAGCGACAACACAGAAAGTCAGAAAGAGGAAGAGAATGGGTGTGTGTGAGGCAGTGAGGCGGCCGTGACAGCTGTTGACTCTACAGCACCATAAATAGTAGCTGTTGTCTGTCAATGAGAAATGAACTAAATAAATGAGGACTAGGGTAGTGGATTGCAGATGCAGTGCAATAACATGAGGTCATTCTCGAAGTCACTGGTGTTCAAAATAGGGCCTGGGGACTGTGAAGAGCCCTTGATGGGGTTTTGAGGAGTCCACAGCAAAAAGAGGAGTAAGTTAGAGTAATGTCATGCTAAGTCAGCCCACTAGAAATTGACCAAATCATAGAATATATAACAATTTTACGGTTCAGTTTGACCACTATGGATGGTGTGAACCATTTAGTATAAAATTGGGCCAAAAGTCAAAAACTCAAAAAGTTATCCAAGTTACATGGCAAAATTCTTCACATACAAACAGGACAACCGTGTCTCCCAAAAGCACTACAAACCACTTAAAACAAAAAACAACAACAAAAAAAAAAAAGAAAATCAGTGCACAATTATAACTTGGTTAAGGTTGGAGAAAGTCCCTGGTTTGGGTGAAAATTAGAGATTTTGTCCTTTCCAGTAACAATTTTTATTCCTGATCTTTGCGTACTGACCGATACCAAGTATTGATTCAAGACCAGTGTGGTTTAATATAATTTTAACAGCTGTATAACCCTATATCAATATGATATGATTCTTCTGCTGTCATTGTTGCACTTGGCTCAGGTTAAAATAATCTGGTATCTGCTGCTTCCCAGTCTGATCCAACATTTTAAGCAACGTCAGAGGAATTCCCGATACTGGCATCAGAACATCCCTAGCTAAAATTAATACTTGGTTGTCATGGTTTCAATATTGACAATCAAGTGGTTAAGAAAATGGCCACAGTCAGGATTAAAAGAAACCAACGATGACTGTCAGTAGGAAACAGGAAATAAAAAAAACAGCAGCCTCTGGTGGGAAAATATCAAATTTTTGTTTTGTTTGGACTTCCACCTTCACTCTGTGTGAACTAGAGTCATAATTAAAGCAACCCCTACAGGGCTTGATCACTTCAATGTAAATGTCATTTTGGAGCATTTGCTGAAACAACGGACAATGCTATATTTTTTCTGCGGAGGACAGTCTCTGCTAAACTAAGACAGTGAACGAGGTAAACATTCAATTCGGAAAAGCTTGTAAATAGAGCCAGCATGTACTAGACCGTGTCACATTTTTCATCACCCAGCCGTGAAAGGTACACACATTCTCATTCAGTCAAGTTAGCAATAATACGCAAAAGAAAACTTGCTACAAACAATTTCCTGACTTGAAAGCATGTTAGCATGCCGACATTTATCTCAAAGCATCACTGTTCCTAAATACAAACTTACAGAGATGCTAACATGGCTCTGGACACTTGTTTTTCCATATAATTCCCTCAGAAGATCTTACCAAATGAGATGCAACAGCCAAAAATGTGTTAATATACAAATGCATGTGGGATGACAATTATATCCAATATGGCCACTCAGCATGCTGTCAGTGCTATACTAATGATAAATATGATCAAGATGTGACATGTAGATAGCAGAGACTTGCATGGTGATTAGGGGTGAAAAGGTGCAGACAGGACTGGAAGAGGATGAGACATGACTGCTGTTAAAATTGAATGCTTGGTGAGAGTGCACTTTCATGGAAACGCAAGGCTCATGTCAGCCCCGCGTGCGATCACCGCTAACATATGCATGACAGCGGCTGCGCCGAGATGTTTGCTAATTTCCCCCCATTTTTAAAATTCCATTTTATTTGTACTCATTGATTTTGTGGATGGGAATGGCCGGCCATCAGAGCTCCAGGAATAAAATGCTGGCACTGACCTGTGCATAGATAATTCGCCATGAAAGACAATCAATAAATAACAAACACTCCCTAATCAGCCAAGGAGCTGACAGAATGACATTCCATTATCCCCATCTGGCCCAGTGCAGTCAGAAGAGCCAAACCTCAGAGGGCCAGGTTTCCCCCCCAACACACACTTTCTTACCAGAGCCTGTCTAGCCCCTCATGTCACATCACAACACACACACAGGAACAGACAAATAATTGCCTTACAGACACAATGTGTCACTGCTTGCACCCATACCAAAACCGCCCCATAAAGTGCTGTAAAGTGAGCACATACTCTGGAATGCAGATTATTTGTTATGGAGACCAATTATGTGAGCATTATGCTCCTCCACAACAAACAGATTTACATGACAGTTGGACAGAACAGACACTCCCTCGTGTGTTAATGAAAATGGTAGCTAACATTTGAGTTATAGTAATTAAACAGCTTTGGCTGAGATAAGTAACAGAGGATAGGCAGTCCACAATTTCTGTTTAGTTCATTGTATTCTGATCAGGTTCAATGAATTGGATTGGATTTGGCGTGTTAATAATGAGCATGGACCAAAATTCTGTATTTCCTCAAAAGACTACAAAATACTTGCCTTTAGATCTTAGGTACTGGGCCTTAAAGAACACTTCTTTCATTGCACGTGATCAATTACCTTGCGAGCCAGCTGGATTTGCAAGAACACAAGATACAGTAATGTGAGAATCCATCTTGCAAGGCTCCAAGTTATCCATTTGTACCCGCACCAATGGTGATGCAGCCAATCAGTGTCCTAGGAGGGACTGTTGGTAGGTTCGGGTGTACTGAACACAAAACTGAAGTGTGGAATGGTCCAATATGAACACAGTTCCAAAGATGCTGAGCTGTGTTGAGCTGGTTCACAAACATAGTGATTTGACTGTATAAAATATAGTCCCGCTCATTGTCGTCATGATCTAAACCACTTCCCATACTGTAGCTCCCCAGTCCCCACTTAACACACATCACTTGGGTGAGTCATGCAAATGAGAGGTTGTCTGCATATGGTTCCAGACCACAGCTACCTCTGATTTATCAGTGTATGATACGCAGTTTGAAGTGGTGTGAGTGTCTTATGATCTTACATGTTAGGATCATTTCCAGAGTACATTATGTACTCTTTTGGGGATAACTGTATGTGTGTGGCCACTATATAGGCTCATGTATGGCCAAGTATTCTTAGAAATCAAAAGATTATAGACTAACCAACAAAATGGACAAAAAGCTCAAAAAAACACAGTAAAGAGGTGTTATTCAGAAGTAGGACATATTCAGTGATATATTTGGTACTGTAACAATAATTGCTCTTGTTCTTTTTAGGTTAAGGGAAGGACCCACCGGCTAAACTGTAACAGATGGATAGGATGTAATTCATTCCTTTTATGTCTTTTTTGGACTTATTATTTTACCACAAAAACACAATTGACATAAACCTTTGAAAAGAATCAAGGAAATATGACCATAAATATCACTACAAAGTATCAACAAGCAAAACTTTCAGCTTTTCATCTAAAATAATCATAATAATTACCCCAAAATGAATGATATAATAAAGTAATTCACACCGCAATACATTTAAATGGGTGATAAAATAACTTGGCTACCTCAGTCAAAAAGTGATCTGGCAGTTACTACTACTTGGCTAAACTAACTTTAGGCTAGTTAGCTTTAGCTAGTTTAGCTATTTTATTCTTCAAGTTAGCTTATGCCTTTGGCTATTTATGTGGTATAACAGTCTAATTTACCAAGATGTTAGGGGGCTTCATCTCTTGCTAGCTTTAGCAGGATTTAACTTTAGCTAGCTGTGTACTTGACTGTATGGTTTGATTTTTAGCTCTTTTTTGTTTTAACTGCACATTTAACATAGGAATTATGTGAGGGATAATCACTGAGTCAGCATGCGTTTAACTTTGCAGAGGCAGTAACCCAACGCAAAACCTCCATGTCACCTGACCCTCCCTGAAGTTGGTAACAAGTAACACCGCTTCTTAAGTGATGCAATTGAACAATTGTCCACATATATGAGAGATGTCACTGCAGCACACTTGAGATTCTTCCCTCTGTAGATGAGTAAATTAGGTGTCTGACTTATTTATTCATAACCAAGGTCATTTTCTGAAAACAGACTTGTTTCAATATAATTAGATGACATTTTACTTGTATTCCCCAAAAGTTCCCTTTCTTCCTTCCAATCCTTGTACTTTTCTTGTCCTCCCTTGATGAGGGGAAACAGATGTCGAAAGGACGAAAACAGGTTAGAGGACCGTAAAACTTTGCTCAAATGGAGCCAGGGTGAACGATTTTTCAAGCAAACGACACCTCACTCAGCCTGTTTGCTAAAACACGGAGCAGGTTATGACGTCTTCATTTAGGAAAACTGAAGCATTCGGCCATTCGCTCTCTCATTCACTCTTTGCATCGCCTCCAGTCAGGACGTGGTGTTAGCTTTGACAGCTCTAAACAGTTTTAAAGCACACCTGCTGGCCAATCGGAAAACAGCATTTATCCAGGCCATAGTATAATATGGCATAAAAATGTTACAAAGCTAAATAAAAGTCAACAAGTCAGATTTTGATAGCTTTGATGACAAAATTTTGATTCAATATGTAGTTAGCTTACAGCATTTTTCCTGGGATATACCTAACTGATACTAGGTGTTTAGAACAGCAAAATAAAAAACTTTCATGAACTGGTCTGTGTACATTTGTGTGAGCGTGTACTTGCCAACGAGGGTCCCCCAGTCTCCCTAGCTGACTTTGGGGAGTGAGGCTATAAAGGCAGCAAAGCTCTCCATGTCTAAGCGGTTTGCAGTGCCCCCTGACTGGGAGGCAACAATACCTACCAGCGGTGGATGTATGCACATATTGTCTCAGATGTGAGTGTGAGGGGTGGTAATCTCTCATTGGTGTGAATCACTCCCATTCAGAGCATGAAAAGCAGTATGATAGACAAGGAACAATTAACATTGTGGGTTTTGTGAAGGATGAATTCAGCATAAACAAAGCCTCTTAACATGCAGCTGAATACATCCACTACAACATTTTGAGGTGATTATTCCTGAATAAAGGATGAAAAGCAATATAGGTACATTGTGTGTAATCCTCTGTTTTGCGTGTGTGAGTGTGTGTACTCTCAATGGAGGCTCCTATTTCAAAGAGCCACCTCATCATTCATGCTCCTCAACACGGGCAGCTAGTTTTCATAAAGTGCCAATACGTTGCATGCACTGAAAATGAGCGCAGTATCATGTTGCCTCGGCGCACGCCAAACCATTAAGTAGGTTTCCCTTTTTTTTAATTTAAAGATAGGACGGAAATGGCAAGCTGTGAGTCATGTCTCCGTCTCATGCCCCATTTTAGAAATTAAACATTCTTAATTAATCTAATGGAGCTAATGTGGCGATACTTCCTACGTCCTCTGCCTGGAATCCTTCTGTAACCCGAGAGGCACCTCACTAAAGCCGAGAGGTGCTGGAGGGCGACGTGCTACAAGCCGCCACAGGCCTTTGGACCTGTTCCTCGCTGACATCATAGCCCTGGCTGAGCAGGCTGTCTCAGAGGCTGATGAAGCATGGAAACAGACAATTTGGTATCACTAGCTGGCCGCTGCTACAATGCTAATTACTTAAACATGTATTGCAGTTCACAAATAAACAGCCGAACCACAAGACAGAATTTTCTTTTGTACAAGAAAGACAGTCTACACTCTTAAAAATAAGGGTTCCAAAAGGGTTCTTCCTTTAGGGCCGACCCATTTGCCTATGAAGAACCCTTCTTTGAAGAAAGGGTTTGCCAAGGGTTCTTTGTAACAGGTCTGCTGCATGAATCTAATCCAGGCAATTTCTTTCCCAATGTTAATGAGTGAATTTCTGTTGTTTATTATATGCAAGTCGGATTTCACCACCTGACTAATGCTGGTTGGGATGTAGCTTTAGCCTCAGTCTTTTAGCATTAACATTGTATCATGTACGCATGTAACTTTACATATGTCAGACTCTTTCACAGGGTTTCTTGTTTTAAAATGTGTCAGATAGAAACCTTAAAAAGTCAGCTGGAGATGAACTTCTCAGCTGACTCAAGGAGTTTAAGCATTAGTATTAGCTTACATCAGCTAGCTACGCTGCTGAAATCTGCCAGGAAGATCCACAGTTGTCTGTTACAAATGAGAAACTGCTTTTACTTACACTTTGTATTTAAACAATTTCTCAAAATTTCAATGTTAAATCTGTCACGTTATACTCTAAATTTCATATGTGCAGTGCGAGAATGGAACACTTGACATGGAAAGCTTAGCAAAGGGTCAGTTAATTCGCAAAAAGTTGAAAAAAACAAACACTTTCTTAACCATAAGATTATGAGGTGTTTAATGGGACCCTCAGTACTTTGGAGCCTAAGGCAATTGCTGACCTTTGCTTCATGGTATGTCCCCCCCTTGTCCACAAGCTATCCAGTGATGATCCAAACTTTTTCCTATGAATACTTTAAAGAGTTGAGGTTTAATTATTCAAATGCCTCAATAGTAAGTACTCCGAGTTTTTTCTGCTCAATTCTACCATCTCTCACTTCTTCTCAACTGCATGTCACACATTTTCTCTGAGCACTCAGGGCCAAAATGAGTTTCAGTCATGGATCATGGCAAGTAATGAAATAATCCCAAAATGACACTGTGAAATTGCTGGATGAGAGAAGGTGCCGCTTGTCAGGCAGCTGATTCTATTCCCCCATCTATCTGTGATCTGCCGAAGTCACACACTATCAAGGAGAAGTGCCGCTGCTGTATATATTTGTTTGAGATGTGCCGGCTGGTGACAGGGGGTGAAATCAGCCGTGCGGGAGTTATCGGATGTTCCAGTTTGTGCCCCCATAACATGGACATGAGACACCTCCTGCCTCTCCCACCTCTCATTTCTGCGGGCGGCGGCTGGTTAAAGGTGGGGAGTTGAAAGAGCAAACAAGAAGGCAAACGGCCACTCACTGACTTAACCTCTGTCATCAGAGTGCTCCAGTGTCAGCGCGCGAATCAAATCAAGATGAATGGGGCCTATCCCGGCCACTGGAGGCTCGCCTCATTGGGCCCAATTTCATCAGCGCCAGTAACTGTTCATATAGAAAGATTAATAGAGCGTCCGAGCATGCCGCTGTGCGAGGAGGAAACACAGACGCATACAAATAGGTTCCCAGCCGACGGGGCGAGGGGGAGTTATTACGGTGTTGCGCGACAGGAAGAATAGGTGGAAGCACCTCAGAGGGGGGCCTCCGCTTTGATGCCTAATTGATAAGGTTCCACAGTGACATGTTCATTTGTGAGACTTTATTGTTTTAATTGTGTTACACTTTGTCACTGAGCTACTGTCCGCCGTTTCCATCTCTCTTTTATCTCGGCTGTAATCGTACAGTGCTTTACATGGTTATTTGTGTGGCACAGAGGAGGACCGGGAGCTTTACGAGCGCCTCGACTGGCTCGCCGCCCAGGTGCATTAAAAAATACTGACATATTTTCCGACATAAAAGTCATGTGCCAAGCTTGTGTATCCAGATTAAATTGAATACAAGGTGATCTCTGTAAATGATGCACCAGTATATAAAAATCTATTTATATTACAAAAATGAGGTTAAACAATTCGAAGCGTCAAACAACGAAAGCAGTGATTTCAAAGCAGCTGGCTCATAGTCTCAGTTCTTCAAAGGTTAAACCGCTGCTTTCCCTCCAGCTATTATCCTGCCACGACCATGTCGACAAGCTTATGTTTATGCTGTTACAACATCCCTTTATGGTTTAGGATGTAATCTTGTTAATGGTGTAAGCTGTTTTGTGCACTATTGTTTTTGAGTATTTGTGTGTGCAAATGTGTCCTCATTCATTCTCCCCCTCTCTCTTTCTCTGTCTCTCTCTCTCTCTCTCTCTCTCCCTTACTCTTAGTCTTTTTTTTTTTTCGGTTCACTTTGGTCCAGCAGTACAATGCAAGGCCTGTAAATACAATTGTGGCCTGGTTAAGAGGCTCCACTTTTCCATTTGAAGGGTAAATTTCTTGTTTTCTTCCTCTCCTTAACATGATTAGAAAGAAGTTGGTTGCTTGTAACTTCTCTCTGCTGCACACACACAAAACACACAACAATAGCCCAGAGGGTGGCTCCACTCCCAATCTGATGTACAATGTTTACAACCAAAATGTAAAAAAGTCTTTTTTCTCTTTGCATTTTTCCAGATGGTTATTAATTTCATTTTAATAATCTATGCAGGAACTGAGTATATCTCATGTCGAGACGTTATAAGGGTTGTAATGCCCTCGGTTCTTACTCACTCACTCACCCTTGGTGCCCCCATTTTCAAAAAATGCAGCAAAAGTGCCATCTTGAATGCTCCTATGGTAGATAAAACATAATAAAGTGCCCTCAGTGTCCGAGACAATGTGATAAAATGCCCTCTAGGGTGCCCCACCAGTGGACAAGGTTTTAAAGGAAAGTCTAATACCCTGAGAGAAACATTTGTAAAACTTGAATTATCTGTCGGCCTGTGTGAGGCTAAAGTCTGGTCCCATTGTGTTTTCCGGCTAATAAGTGCCCGTTATAGGTCATCTGCAGATATTTGTTTGCAAAAAAGAAAGTGTACTTTTTTTGTTTTGTTTTGTTTTTTCATTCTTTATTGTAAAAAGTCACCAGAATGGAAAAAGGAAAAGTTGCATTGTGTTGAACAAAATCATAATACAAATATCAGATTGTATAAGGAAAGTACTGTAAAAAAATTTTTTGGACATCCTTGAATAAGTTTTTAGACTTTTCAACAAGAAGTGTTAATTAGTCTATTTCAGCTCTCAGGGCCTAGGGGGGCCCTGACTCCCTGACTCCTTTGTGCCAGTTTGGCCTGTTTTAATGATCCGATCCCTCCAAATATTTTATTCTTTAGAGAATGAATGAAATTGAGGGGCCACACACTCAGTTCATACTCTCTGGTGCCACCATATGGATGAATACACACAAAGGTTAAACCAAATTAAATCAATGTGAATCTCAATTTGTCTTTCTCTGTCTCTCCCTCCTCTCTATTTGCACGCACATTCACTGTATTTACAGCATACTGTAGTCTACACTATGTGGGTGTATCACAGGTTGATACTACTGTAGCTGCTTTACCTCTGCTCTTGGCATCGCACTGACACAAACTGCTGTTTCATAATCTGACTTCCCCTCTCTCTCTCTCTCTCTCTCTCTCTCTCTCTCTCTCTCTCTCACACACACACACACACACACACACACACGCCCCTGGCCCCTGGCATCACTCTTGTCCCGAGGCTTGCATTAATGAATTCAATAAATAAAGTGCCACACCAACCCATCCATTACGTGCATTCATTTCAGAACAAAACATTAATCAATTCCGCTGTATGTACTAATGCAGCGGCCCCAATCAATTTGAACTTCTTATGACAATTAACGAAGCTTTAGCGGCCGCTCTGAAACATGCTGACCCATCAATTACTGTCCCCATTAAACTGGCTGGCACTAATGGCAGCTCACTCCTGACTCCCTCCCTCTACCTAACTTCACTGCGCGTATGCAAACGCTCAATCACACACATAGCAATAGAGGCTTTGTGGAGTGCAGACAAGGATCAATTCATATCAATTATACATGCTTAGCAAGATGTGTTAATTCACATGCTTGATTACACCTCTACATATTCATGTGAGACGGGAGGGAGCAGGGACTACCACTTCTGCGATGTACATGTCATCTCTTGTACTAAAGACACATTCACACTGGGCATGTTTTTAATTATTAACACAAATTTGGCTGTATTTAAGTATTTAGTTGGTTGGTTTCTGGATTGGACAGGTGAAAATAACTGTACCAAAGTCTGGAAATAAAACTCCAATAAAAAAATAAGTTCTTATCTAGCTTGTTCAGTATGCAAACATGTGCCCAAATATTGATTTAATATAAATGCATTCCACCATTACTGCCTTACAATGGCAGATTGCTGTAACAACATACAGTGTCAGTCAACAGTCTGGACACACTTTTTTTTCTTTATTTTTATGAGAAATTGTCCAGGTTTCACCAGCTGTGTGCAAAGCTTTCATCAAAGCAAAAGGTGGCTACTTTGAAGAATCTAAAATATCAAAAAGTTGTTGAAAATGCTGTCACATTTACTGCACTCAGTCAACTGAACAGATAAAACAAGAGGGCTATATTGAGTGAAAGCTTTTTGATGAGAGACAGCTAGCCTTAGCACAAAGTGAAATTAAATTGAAACTAAATTTAGGCTGCTTAATGATTTTTCCCTTGCTTCTTGATGAACTGATGTGTTTTAGTTAGGTATTCCACATAACTAAATGAGACAGTGACCTCTGAAAATCACGATGGAGAAAACTTGGCTACCATAGCCGAACCAGCCTACAGCTAAAGGCAACTAGCAATAACATTAGCCATTCTCATTAGCTACCATATCAGCTTTCAACTCTAGTGGAATTCATGCAATATGGTGTGATTAGGCTAACTTTAGTCTCAGAACCCATCAGCTGTCATTTGAAAACGATTTGGCCTCTGGACGCAACGGCTAATGTTTCCAGTGTAGCCAGTGGATATTCTGATAATGAGTATCAGGGTGAAGACTTCCTCTTCATCCTTTACAGTCCAATTAGCAACCTAAGATGCATGTAGGGAGTTGGAGTTGAGAGACAACATCTAACCACATTTTTTAAAAAAGCTACTAAAAAGCTAAATCGCCTCCCGATGTTAGCTGCTGAGTTCTGAGATTTCATTTTGGCCATTGCATTACGTTTTTCTCTCCACATGGACAGTTTACTTGCATAAAATGCCTTACAACATTTTTAAACTACAGTATTACTTCGTCAGTCAGGCTAAAAACTTAATCCTTTTTCTCAACCTCACTTTTTCTGCTCTCTGTCTTTCGGGCGGTGTCGGTCAGTGCAGAAAAATAACCACAGGTGCTAATTTCCGCTGCTCCAGTTGTCCCTCTTTTTTCGTTCTTGTGCAGATTATACTCCTTCATCCTCAGCTGTCTCTCTGAATTCCCCCCACCCAGCCCCCCATGCTCCAGCCCACCTTCCTAACCCCCCCTATCCTCCAGCGGGCCTCGGCGGCGGCCCTGGGGCCCTGATCCCGTGTCAGAGGCAGCATGTTGGTACCAGAGTTCACCCCAGAGCATGTCTGCCTGCATAATTAGAGAAGTGAATCCAGCCACTCTGTTCGGTGGAAAGCGTAGCCCTCCTCTTCCCCCCACCCCTCTCTCCCCCCAACCTGCCTGCCTGCCTGCTGTACACGGCTTAACGCGAGCGTGTCATGACTATAACAAAGGTGAGCGGAAGATGGTAATTAAAAATTAAAGTGGACAAGGGGTGGCTGGATACACCTCTTTTAACAGCAGGCAATCGGGGTGAAAAAAAAAAGGAAAAGGCGTGCTGGTGGCAAACCAAATGAGGCTGCCTCTGAGGTGCTGCTGCTGATACCTCTCTGTTTCTGACTGATTTGGGTATGATATCAAAGACAAGCTATCAAAGCCAACTTTTGAATATTTACGTGTTTCCTGGAAATGTACAGCTCCTGTGTTACACCCTCCAACATGTAGCAGAGACCACTGTTTATTTTACAATTTGATAGGTTACATATTTAGCATTTAGGGCATTTAGCTAAAAGCTTAAATATATGTTGTTAAATGCCAAGGTGACTTGAATGCAGTGATTTCAGCAACAGGATAAGCTTCAGTTGCATGATTGCAAGATATTACAGGGACCAAATGTAAAGGGTGCATTGATCAGATACAAGCACAGGGCTAGGGACCTTTTGAGCTGATGTGAACATGTTTACAATATGTTTACAACATATTTACTTATTGACTAGACACGGAGTGAAACTGGCATTCAGTTACTGTCATGTTACTGATCATCAGGCTAACCTTCACCTTCCTTTAAACTCTATTTTGGCCTCCACCAGCCTCTGAGGAAGATACCTGACTACCTATTAAATAATTCTCCACCAACTTGTCGCCAACTTTGTCTGGCTGCTGTTGCCAAAAACGACTCTTTAAGAGCTTTAAGACTGAACCACAACAACAAAATTTCAAGCCAGAAAACCGAAACAATAAGCTAAAAGATACTTAAATGCCCTGTAGAGTTGAGTGGAACACCAGAGTTGAGAGATAATTATCTGCCCGTTGGTCACGATGAGCAAACTGTCACATCACACATTTCCGCCAGCATGGAACCAGCCCCAATTTGACTTGTGCACCTAATTTTGAAGCATTCAGAGCCTTTTCACCAGCATTACATTTAATATTTAATAATTTATTTAATAGATAAGTTTCAGAACCTAAAAAGTTGGTGCCCAGCTGAAACCAAAAAAATGGCAGGTTTTATTTGGGAACCAAAGTTCATTGTGCTGTTCGTGTAATAGTGATGCACCCAAATCTGAATATGTTTTTTGGGAAAGCAAGAATATTATTCAGAAAAATCAGTTCCATGATTACCTCTTCATACTTAAGAAAGGTTGCATTTACGGTAATCAATCACTGAGATAATGCACCTAGATTATTCTCTTCAACCGAAGAATATTTTTACTTGTATATCTGATTTTTCAGGATCCCCCAGTTAACAAGAAGGTGGTGGTCTGCTTGAAGATGTGGACATATTTGAATTTATTATATGCCTGTATTAAATCATTTTGATGCTTTGTAGCCACAACAATTGCATTGCCAATTAATATCAGGTTAGTAAATAAAACATTTGCCTGATTTAAAGTGATGCAGGTATAAACCATGCCCACTTCTGGTCTTCTATCCAAATACAGATACAGATAATGTTGTTGGTTAAACAGATACAGATACAAATAATGACGTCTCTGTGCACCTCTAGTGTGCAATGCTCACTAAAATTAGAAAAGTGGTTTGTCTCAATTTAAACACACACACAACCCTAAAAACTAACAATGTAGGTAGGAATTTCAGACTCACAGCATGCTACATTACACATTTATGACAACATGTTTTCACGAGTCCCTTGTAATTTGCCTCACAGCTTATCACAGGACTTGAGGTTTATATTAGCAAATCAAATGATCAAATTCTCCAGGTGGACATCTAGACTGCGCAAAGCTGGACATCTGAGAGAAAGAACTCTGATGGCACATTTAGTTTAGTCTTTTCTCCAAGTGCTTCTTGTTAAGCCTGTGTAGAAATGCAGTGAGAAGGAGCAGGGAAAGCTGTAACCTGGAAGTCTGTGCCAGCACACTGGAGTCTATTAAAGTGATCGCTGCAAGTAGTCCTAAATCATTCAAATGATGTAAACACTTTGTTGTTATTTGCTCCCACCGTTTGGCCACCACTGCAGTGTTTTAAAGAATTACCTGAACCATTTACATAGCAGCAGGTCACAGTTGGACTATTGGATTTTATGTGGCCTAAATATAATTTAGGTCTCCAAAGCGTGAAAAAGCTGCACAGTGTTTTAGGAGTGATAACAACCTCTTGCATTTACATATACATTTACTTTGTCTCTTGTCACAATGTCTTAACCTCTCTGTCCCTGTTCCAGCCGTAAATGAACCTGTCTGAGATGCCTTTCCTACCCTCCCTGCACACACACGCACACACACACACACACTCTCTCTTCTCATTCTCCTCTTCCTCCTCTTCTTCTCATCCTCCTTCTAAATTGCAACCCTATATTTCTGGACCTCTGATGCAATTATGCCACCTCGATTGCCTTGACGTGGAAGCGGGAGGGGAGGGAAAAAAAAAAAAAACAACCGCACACAAAGCCTGCCTTTTGTGTATCAAGAAAATAAAGGCTTGAAATTGCCTCAGACCACTGCTCTGTCTCTTGCATTCTCTCCCCTCTCCCCTCTCATACACACAAACACGCTCTCATCCCCTGTCTCGGTCACATACACAAACACATTCGGCAGACAGCTCAGCTTCCCCGAGATGGGACAGGATAAAAGTCGACAGTTTCTATTATCAATAACAAGATAAAATACAGAGGTCTTTTATCTCTTAAAATGTAAATTTATACAAGGCTCCATACCTCCATGCTGTAAATATCTAACATCTCTTAAGACCACAGTACTAGACTCAATTGATTTTTCTCCCCTCCTCCTGGTTGCAACCATCTGCAAAATCTCCAAGTCTGGCATAATATCAATGATGAAATTAAAAATCCTCCATTTGTCCAAACCATGAGGGATATCACCCTGGTTCAAGCCGTTTACTCTTTAAATTATATGATTGATTTCCTTTAAGGTTATTTGTTTATTTCAATGTTCATATCTGCTCTATCTAAATCATTTCTCAAGTTTATTCTATTGATTTCTCGGGGACACTGGCCTTTCCCTCTTTCTCTCTCTCTGTAACCTTGCCTTAACCATATCAGTTTCCTTCGGAGCTCATTTGCATGAAATAAGCTGGGAAAATGCATTGATTTCCTCCTTTACACTTTGGTGCCCAGTCCCTGGTTATTTGTGATGAATGCGCCCAGTATTTCATGGTACTAAGTCTCAAGCATAATCAGCTCACAGCGTCGCAGGCATCTGAGGACATTTACATTTACTCATATTCCTGCAAACCTGCAGCTTTAGCGGCTCAATAATACAGAGAGTTAATGTGTCCTTTAAGGTAATTACTTTGAGAGGAGAATGCGATTACCTCATGTAATTTCATTTGATTCAGTGGAGCAGAGATTATACGGTACGCATGGTGGAAAATATGATAAAGATAACAAGTATAATAGCATGATATGCTTGTTTTGCTCTGTGCAGATGTTGTCAAAGATTATATGCATAAATCAGATTTACACTGAGGGCTGCTACAATATCAGATTGTCACAACATGATAATTGTAGCCACAAGAATTCACAATAAACATTTTATCACAGTATCTTTATTGTACATTTAGTCTCTTTTGTGGCAACTCAGTTATACTTACACTTCATTTCAATCACAGTGTAAGGCGGAAAGAGTCTGCAATAATAACTGAAACTGATTCAATAGCATACAGTATGTTAAAGAGCCACTATTATTTAGCCTATACAATATTTTATTATGTGTATTATTCACATGATAGCAATGTTTTTTTATTTTACTTTTTTTTTTCTAAATATCACTGTGATAGTTAATATCAGCATATCAAGACACCCCTATACATTATTTTCAGTATTATATACACTTCTAGAGGCCAGTAGGAATATGTTTCTAAATTAGTTTCTCTTGTTTTAGTTTTATTTTAAACCAAGACGAAACAAAAAATCTTTCTTTTTTTTTGCCAATTTGCAAATTCTGCCAACTTTCTGAAGAAAAATATACTTTAAATGATAGGACTGACAAGATTAAATACTTTTCTTACAATCAACAAATCTATGAAAAGATCAAAACCAACAATGCATGCACAGTCTGTGGCTCTAAGCCCAAAGTCTGTTTGCTCTTACTTAAGATATAAATCTTTTTGAAAAACAAAAAAGGTCACAAATATGAAGTTAAATTTTAGAAAAGGCTCAGTAATTTCCTTAAACAGCTGGGCACTGTAGTTTCTGCCAAACATTACTCTAATAGAGGTCATGTTTGCATGATTCAGATGGTTTATTGCCAAGCAGATTTTCACATATAAGGAACATAGTACACACAAATAGATATATACGTATAATTTATATAAATATACACATTTTTTATAGTGCCAGGAGGTGCTATAGTAGTTTTCTCAGGGTACATTTTTATTATATTATTTCACAGAGATCCAACAATTCCCACTAAGAGCAAGCACAAAGGCAACAGTGGCGAGGAAAAACTGTCTACTTTCAGCCCCAGACTAACACACATTTGCTGTGCTTTCGCGTATTCATGGCACAACTCATCTTCACCAGAAAAAAAAATAAATAAATAAAAAAGGTCATCTAGGTCAAATGTGCAATTTTTTGGACTCATTTTACTGTTTATTGTTATGTAGGGACCTCTAGTGGGAGTAGTAAGTATGACAGGTGAAGTATAAAGAGGGAGAAAGTCTGTGTACATGTGAAACGAACAGTCAACATGGAGTTATCTCAAGTTTTAAGTTCCATTATGTACATTATTTTTGATCACGTCACTTCTGTCACATGACATATGTAACATGCTTATTTTAACCTCAACCACAATCTTTCTCTAAACCTACCCCTGTAGTTTTTATGGCTAAACCTAACCAAACTGCAACCACTTTACCATGTAATATGTAATGTCACATGACTTAAGTCATATAAGGTCCAGTAAGCCTGACGCTACCAGTACTCTCTACTCATTTTTAGAGTACTTGCCAATCGACTTATTCTTTCGTGTAAGAATGAGGATGTGTTGTCATGACAGCAGAACAGTTTGACTCAAAATAAACTGCTGTGTTCATCATCTTGATTGTAATGAAGGAACATGTCATCCATTGTATTCATGTGTTTTAGGAAGATGGAGTTCAGTGGCACATATATGTTGCTATGTTGGGCTTTCCTTACACAGACAATAATATTCATTAGTTGTATTAACCCACTGTCGGTTTAGGGCTTAACAAGGAAAATATAGAATATATCCAACATTTAGGATTTCATAACTAGATCAAATTAATTTAGATTGTCTATTTTGCCATGCTGTTGTTTTTTGCACCTCTTTGCATGTTCTGCTGCCATTCTACTGACAACAAATTACACACTATTTAGAACTTCCTTAACCAAAGTGGCTGTTTTACCCTCAACTTCACCTACAAACAGTAACCTGAGCCATTCAAACCGAGCTGTATCGAGACGGGTCCTCCGCCCGTGCAGACAAACCCACAGTCACACATACTAAACACCACTTCCAGTGCACTCAATACCAACCGCTTGGATTTATGCAATGACACAAAAAGCCACACAATATCATGTGAGATTCTCCCATATAACCAGTGACCCAAGAACTGGGCCGATCAAAGCTGCCCTGTTTATGTCCCTTTGATTTTTTTTTTTTTTTTTTTTCTTTCAGCCTTGTCGTTGATCCCGTTGCAGCTTTTAGATAATGCTAATAGATCACAGGCCAACGGGACGGAGCAGGATAATGGAGCTTTCATTGCAGCCTGATTAACTTGGCTGTAGGGTTCCACCTCACCCCTTTCGGCATGATGGCCCTAATTAATAACGATTGCTCCCCAAAATGTGCAAATGGAACGATAAACGAAGGACCAACTAATTAACTGCAACCATTTCTACTAATCATTAGTTAACATCCCGTTTTGTCATCATTACACTGATGCGTGTGCAAGGGCAGATAAAACAGGTCAGCCCTTTTTTCTGCCCCCCATAAACCCTGACAGCCATATTTTCTTCCCCTATAAAAAGACTAACAAGTAATTAAAGTGAGGGCTGAAGTTCGGAAAGTTCTATCACTTAAATATTTCACTGTAGGCCGGACGTCGCCATTTTTCTAAAAGAAATTGCTGAAATCGTTGCATCCAGTCAGATGAGATTTTGTTTCGCTCCTGTCAACAGCAGAAAGGAGAAGAAATAAAACAAAAAGAAAAATCCACAAAAAACTACTTTGAGAGAGGCTGTCAGTACTCAGCATCTTCTCTTCTGCAGAGTGTTCCAAGTCATTTATTTCTGTGACTTTTTGCCAGCGAGGAAATCAGCATCAGTGAAATGCTGCTGTTTTTCTTTATGGCCATGTGATGCAGCCCTTTCAGAGGATGCTGAGATGCACTGTTCATACTCGGGCCTTTGAATTTATGTGCTGTTTCCAGATGCTGAGGAATCGACAGGGCTCAATGATGAACAGACAGCGTCAGCTCTGCTGCCAATCAAAAAGTTAATAGTCTGTCCATCGAGGAAGGGAAATGACCCCCTGGGCTTCAGCCTGCACGTCTCCGGCGCGCACAGCAACTCAAATGCAACTGCTTTTGACTTTGTCTGCGTGCATACAGAACGCCAGCGTTTTGTGTCAGCCCGCTCCTCATGTCTCTGTCAATTCTAATTCTCTCATTCCACGTCTCTCTTTACCCACAGATAATTTCTTTGGAGAACTTTTGCAGCACTGACGGACTCAGGCTATCTCAGGGCAGGGGCAAAAATAAAAAAAACATGCAGTGGGGCACCAGCTGTATGCTGTGGGGCACCAGCATGCAGAAAGTCATGATGCACTTTATCATATTTTTTCTCTAGAGCACTCTGTAGGGTACATTACCACATTTTGTCCACTGGAGGGACACTCTTGAGGCCACTTCACCAAATTTTCTGTGGTGGAAGGGCACATGAGCGGGCACTTTATCATGTGGTCTTGGACACTGAGCCATGCTAGAGGGCACTTTAGCACATTTTGTCCACTGGAACGACACTCTCGAAGGCACTTTACCACGTTTTGCCCTCTGGAAAGGCACTCTTCACATTTTGTCCACTGGCATGGACTCTTGATGGCACTTCACCAAGTTTTGTTCACTGGAGGGGCACTCTAGATGGCATTTTAACACATTTAGTCCTCTGGAAGGGCGCTCTAGGTGGCACTTTACAACATATTGTCCATTGGCAGGGACTCCAGATGGCAATTTTGTCCACCTCTTCATGCTTTATTTACCATAGGGGCTCCCCAATCCCACTCCTTGATCCAACCAGTGTTTTGCATCTTTGACACTAAAATTTTTTGTTGGAGGGAAAAGGTTGCAGAGCACAACCATGTGTTTTTCTTGCCCTGAGCAATGCGTCTTTGCATTGTTTTTCTGTCCGCACCTCTCTGCACGCCTTCATATGTGCATTTCTCAGCTGAGAGCTTAAGGCAGTCTTTGTCAGCGCTAAATTGGAAAGTAATCCTGTTATGACCTCGCTGAGGTTATATGTGCGACTGGGTGATTAAAATTACCTCCAAATATTCCAAAGGAGCCATTATTTATTGGTGCATGAAAGACACAAAGGAGAGAGCTGCTCTCTTATTGCTAATAATCAAAAACGCTTTAGAGAACACTATGTATGGTAATGAAAAAACTGTCGATACCCCCTTCAAATGGCCTGATTTACTAAAACTTTTATGAAGACAGTAAATTTCATGTCTTATTTTCTTGATCCTTCCAAAGAGGGAACATGGGGAAATCAATAGCTCTCCAACCTGGCCCTGAATTTTGTCAACCTCTAATTATTATCTGGCTTGTGGCGATGATCAGCGAGTAATTGCAACTACTGGGCTTCTGATGCCAGCGACAGGTCCAATAGAGAATGTCTACATGCAAAGCACTTACCTGGCTTAGTAAAATCTATACAAGAAGGTCACAATCCCTGCAGAGATTCAGCCTGAACGTGATGCTTTGGGTTTGGGTGAAATGGCTTTCATGTGTGCAAAATTCATCATTTTGTTGAAGCGCATGTAATAATTGCCGGTGACAGATGAAATGCTTCACGTTTTTCATTTCAGTGCCTCAGTCAGTGTTGCATCCTCTGCTTTTGTGCATGTTTGCATCATGGATCTCGTCCAGTGTGTCCATTGTTAATGGCTTCTGTGGTCATTGAATTTGATGCAGCTCATTTACAACCAAACAAAAGAGCAGTGTGCAAAAACCCCCAACAGCCCCATCCAGTACTATTGATATTTCACTGGCTGCATCATAAAGCTCAATAATCCCCTTTGACTGGAAGTTAAGTGGTGGAATTCATTTCAATGGCCCCAACTCAATCATAAACAAAAAGCATTTTGATGTTTATGCATTTTCAGGACGTCTCCTGATTGCCAGAAAGCCATAATAACTGCTGAACATGATCATAAAATGTAAGCTCAGACAGATGTTACACTCTGGGTCCCTTATAAATGCATTAGTTTACAGTATTCATCCTCTAGTGTTCTGTGCTGTGATTACATTTAACAGGCCTTTACTGCAGATTTTGCTCTCCAGTGTTTTGTAAGGTATAGTGATGGGAAAATATCACACTTTTTACTATTACTACTATTTACTATTCACGTTATACAATCATAGGGTCATTTTTAATGGAATAAAAATGTAAATGAATCACTTTAATGCTTTAGTGTGTAGTGTGAGTTACTTAAAAGAATAAACAATGACTTTGCAGTGAAAAAGGTAAAAAAAAAAAATGAAGGCAAACGTGAGTTATCAGAGGGTGATGGAGAGCTGTCTGTGGGTCTTCCTGTAGTGTGATGACACTGATGGGCGCTGACATTGACACAAGCATCAGACAGAAGGGAGGGACGGAGGGATGGAGGGACGGGGTGGGGTGGGGGGGTGACAAATAATCGGGGAATTAGAAATTAATGATTCCCCCAGTATGTAAATGGCAATTAAAGGACGAGCAGTGCTCCAGGCTCTCTGGCCCAAACCGCCTCCATTTGTTTGGATAGGGACTGACGCACACATACACATGGGCACACACACATACACACACACACGCTTGTGATGCATATTGAGGCTGTGACACACATCTATATGGGCATAAAAGAAAATAAATCCACAGCGCCCTGGACCAGATCAAATCAATCGGCCATAATGGCAGGGCTGATCATTATGTGCTGCTTTTGTTTGTTTAAATGAAGAGTGAGTGTGTCTGCCATATTGAGTTGGATTAGGCAGTGGAAAACTGTTGCCTGCAGCCTCAAACGCTGGATGAGAGCCGCCACATCGGGCTCTACAGTAAAACACAATGATGGCCTATTTAGAAATCAATGTCAAAGTTTCATTAGTAAGGTCAACAATTTACATATATTGTCTGATCGCTGTGGGTCAACAAGGCATGGGAGCAAGCCGAGGCAGAGATGTGGCTTTGTGCAGCAGGGAAGATTTAAAGCTATGGATCCCACATTCAATCCTCTGTATGGACCGTTAAGTTTTGGAATATAGACACGTCTGTCAAAAATGTGCAGCATCTGGCAGGTTGTTTTTTTGAGCCGGCTTCAGTAAAAAAAGACCTGAGCTAAGAAAAATCCAGCCGGCAGGCTCATCGACAAGCAGAGGAAAAGGCCTGTGTCCTGTCTTCTGATGATGAATGTCCAGCTGCAGAGACTGATGGAGGGTCTCCCTCAAAGAGTTGGTCAGCGCTGACCTGCCGGAAACTGTCATCGACAGACTGATTCTGCTTCTGCTGTTTTGGTCAAAAAGGAGCTAATGATAATATTGGTCAGTGAGATATTGTGGGATAATATGTGAAACACACTTTAGAGGTGCTGTTGTTAACATGATGTGAGCTGTTTTTGCATCTATACAGTATATTAACATGTTTTATAGGTTTGGATATCCATATCAGCTTCATCAGCTCTGTCCGTCAAACAAAGAATAATACAGGAAATCATTTAAAACTAGCTTTTTAGTCCAACAATATGTTAAAAAGCAAATACACAAATACTAAATACTAATACTTATGCTGATATTATCTCCAAGTCATACTGATTTGAAAACGGAATAAATAAATTAATTAATTCAATAAAAGAGCCCCCCAGACATGCTTTGAAATATAAAAAGACTTAAAAAAAAACACACGCACTCAAATACTCAACAATAATTTGTGTCTGGTATGTTTTTTTCCACAATAATGTTCAATTACCTCAGTAAAAGATTCTTAAAAATTACATCTCCTTCTCCTTCTTTCAAAAAAAATCTATGAATATGAACTTAGTGTTCTTTTCTAAAAATAATAATAATAATAATTGCAGTATTCAAGATGTCTCCTGCTTCACTGGATTCTCAGTCTGCATACAGGAGGTTTCAAGTTCAAGTCAAGAACACTGGCCTGTGATTGGCTCTGAGGTTGTGATGTCAACCTCTTATGTACACATGTTAAACTTTTCTCCTTCAGCGGATGAATGATAAAACTTGTGTCAAACTCTGTACATCAACGGCACAGTTGAGCATCCAAATGAAGAAAGAAAATCACGTTTGAATGAAGGGTGGATTTAATATTTTTGCAGACTTCATCTGTCCATTGTTATTATTTAAACTTCCTTAAATGTATATGTTTATTATAATTATTTTCCTTTTTAAGATTCAATATCCAATCATGGGTATGTACTTCAGGATATCGCATAGGTTCACTACACTGTTTCCTAGAAAGTGTTTTTCAAATTATGTTGTGGTGAAAAATACTGAAATTGAGTGATATTGTTTATTTTCTTTTCTTTTTTAATTTTCTTTTTTTCAGTAAGACCATGATCTTTTCTATACCTTTACTAACTGTTGCCAGTAGCTGAACATAACTGTAAAAAGTTCAATAATGATGCAGTGACTACAAATGATTAGTGTACTGAAGTAGGAATTGCAGGTACATTGAGTTGCAAATTTGCACCATTTCACCCAGATGTGTCCTGTCTTGTACTAACATGTTACCGTACCGCACAGCTATTTGTAAGGTAAGGATGCTCTCAATGCCAGCATGATAAAACAGCATGATATGACAAACTTTTTCATCTGTCTTCAAAAAAAAAAAAAAAGTCTTTTTTTGTTTTATTTAGTTATTTAAAAAGATAGGAACACATTTGAACACCAACTGGGAGGCAGGGCCGAAAGATAAGAGCTCCAAATACCTGAACTGTTTCTTACATTTCAACCAAAGTGGGATTTTCTTTCTGCGATTCATATTTTGAACAGCAACTGTTTACAAAACACACGGGTGCTCTCGGATTCACCCCCATTACTGAAGTGAAAATCCTCCTCTGATCATCCCTCATCATATCCGACCACCCAGGGCATTAAAATGACAGAGTGTTAATTAATCCATCATGCTGGTTAATTGAAATGATGTATGATAGTCATTTGTTTTCTTTGATCCCTGAGCTATTAGCGCTGTGTAACTGTATGACTAATTAGTATGAGAACACTTCTGAAATAATTGGGTGTAATTAATCTGTCAGTAGCGTGGAAAAATGACTGTGTCTGACAGTTATGACAAATAGCAGTGTTGATATAATTATGTAATGATGTAGACCACTCAGTCTAACGAACCCCCGCATGTTGGATGTGGTGTAAATCCAGTTTGTTCTGGTTTATTTGTTTCTCCCTCTGCTGCTTTTATTTAACATTTTCTTTACCTTTTTCCACCACCCCGGCTTTTCTTTTTCTTTTTTTCTTTTTTTGTTCAACTGTGAGTATTGGATGAGCAGCTGAAATGATGCTATCTGACTCTCTTCTTGTTCTTTTTTCAATGGTTTCCATGGCAACCATGTCAAGTGAATGAGGTCATGGGTCAAACTGACCAATAGTGAGTAAATTACATTTCTCTGAATGATTCCCCCTGAGCTGCTATTGAAATCGAGCTCCGGCCCTCTGATGGATACATCTTGTCATTCACAGTTTAGAAGGCAAGAGGGGAGAGTACAAACATGACACCGGGGGGCTCGCCTTGCTCAAACAAAGAGGCTACTGGATGAATAAACACACAAACACACCTACGGCCGAGCTGTGATTTTAGATGGTACACTAGTTTGCATGCTCTGGACACCATATCACCCATATCAAGTATGTGAATCGTACTTGAATTCTAAAGGTAAAAAGGTTGCACTTTATTTAACAGTACATTAAAAAGATGTAAGAAGCTGTACTTTGTATCAAATTAGACAAAAACTAGAAACAATATTTTCTTTATGAGACAGTATTTGACCCTTTATTAGACCTTCATTAGACTTTCTCAGAGGGTAATTGGATACACATCACAACAGAACTGTACTTTAATCTATAGTAAAATCACAAATTTCCGGCTTGAGACACACCTTCTCTGGCTGGTCTCATACAATTGACCCTTCCCGCCACCCTAAGTCCCGCCTCCTTTTGCTCTATGCTCCAATAACAGTTGAGCAAGCTAGGTACCTTCATTTGAACCTCAGTCAATTTTCTCTTTTCCTTTTTCCTGCACTTTGATATGCTATGTGCTGGTCTATGTTAAAAAGAAATTTGGACGATGTTTTAACAATGTTTACAAGCCCCCCGACTTGTAAAAGTGATATATAGTCACATCTAGGTAATGTTAGCAAAGTGCATGCTCACTGGCTAGTTAACGAATGATGTGGTATAGCAAGCCAGTTAGCTAACAATTTGCTAACATTAGTTATCAGATGTAACTACCTAGCAAATAATTTATGTATATTATCAAGGTAGTTAAGTTGTGTTTTGATACAGAGCAAAATGCTAGCTAACTAGCTAGACAATGACATAGTACACATGATACACATGACACATGATATAGATTAGCTAGCCAGTGTTCTCTTAGTTCTAGTGTTTAGTCTAGCGTTTTGCTAACATTAGCCAGCTTCATATGTGACTATATATACTGTATGTTGCTTCTACATGTCTCCCATCCAAACATTTTAACTAGTGCTGTCAAAAATATTGCGTTATTAACGCGTTAACGCAAATCAATTTTAACGGCGTCATTTTTTTTATCGCGAGATTAACGTTCATTGTGACCAAGTGAACTTGTAGTTTTTATAAGCTGTGGCCACGACGACGACTCTGCAGCCGCCACATTAATGTGTGTGCATTTCACAACACATCATGTAGTGAATGGCTGCTCCACCCTAAGGCTGGTAGGTAGTGTATTATCAAGGTATCAATTATTT
>JAJHUR010095924.1:0-45103 GCA_027495735.1 Lutjanus campechanus | reverse complement strand
CTGTTGTTGACAGAGATTACACTGGTGATGTGAGCTGGACTGTGGCGAAAAAAAGCACGTTTAATGTACAAACTTTTACGGACGAATTTGCCCCGATATCTACCGTTATAACTCGTTTCGCAGCTGCCGGCTGCATCCGCGTCCCTCAATACCGCACCAATTTTAAAACGAGTTGCAGCTATCAATCCTACACACACATACACATGGGGAAATAGGGCCCAGGTTGAAAAATACCGAAGTTATCCTTTAAGGATGTTGCTGTAGATCATCTGACTGTCAGCTTTGTGTTGTTCTGTTGGAATGTTTAGAAAGCTTTCGTGTTATTTTGTCCACTCACCTGTGGCATGCCCGTCTTCTTTAAGATGTCAGAGAGAATGGACACCACCTGTGTATAGGACGAGCAGTCATAAGCCCTCATGTTCAAGTAGGCAGCACAGTCCCTGCCCAGCCTTTGAAGACATTCCTCCTCATGCTTGCTGAGTTCTTTGCCCTCGGTTACATGGCCAGCGAAGTGATGTAGAAGGTGGCGGAAGTGGTAGGTGTCTTTGATGGCCTGGCTGGGCACAGGGGCCTTGTATAAACCTCCACTGATTGTTTCCTTCAACAAACTCAAGCCCATTTTGTTCAGGATCTTGTTCCCTGAAAGACATTCCAGCAAACTTGATTTGAGCTACAGTGTTCTCTTGTTGAAATTATGTGGACAGGTGATAAGAACACTGGTATCAACACTTTTCACCTGCTCATGCAGGTCTGCTACACATGAAGCAGTAGCCTGTTAATGAGAAATAAGTTTATGTTCTGAATGGTGGTCTATGACAAGTATTTTTTAATGTTGTTTGAATTGTGTCACAAATTATGCATATGATGTTTGTCAATTAGCTGCTGAAGCTGCAATGCCTGTGTGTTTTCATACCAGGATGCAGTCACACAACAACAGCGGGTCTCACTCGTTCTTTCTCCTCTCGGCTCATAAGAGCACCAGGAGTTGCTGGATAAAACACTTTAAGTAAGATCACCTTACAAGGAGCAATGATATTTGTGTTGATGACGAGTATTGTGCGGGACAAGAGATGTAGTTCAATGAATGGTTGTCCTGTAAAATTATCTTTTTGAATTGACAAACATCATATGTAATTCGTTGCACAATTCAAACAGGAACAAAAAATTATTTGTCTCTCACCATAGACTGGCGGTCATATTTTTTCTGGAGTTAGGTTCCATGGAGCACAATAGAAGGGGCGTAACTTCTCTATTCATGTGATTAATTCCCTTTCTTCAAATCATGACCAGCCTCCATTCCCTACATTCCAGTATGTTCCCTCTCTGCATTCATCTTTACCAGAATGTCTTTTCTGCCCTTCCTCGTAGCCTTCCTATCATCCTTTGAGTGAAAACAAGCACTGTAAAAGCGACAATTCAGTATGTGTGTCAGTGGCAAACACTTCATCATAGTTTACTGAATGATGTTACTGAGTAAATGACATGGGTGCCAGTTGTGTCCATAGATCAGAATGAATCAGAAAAGAGTCTTATTGATGGTGTAACTAATGTTTATATGCTGAAAAAAATATGGTTGTACCATAAAAAAATTAGTTTATTTGTATGGAGTTTGGTTCAACAATATCAAAACAGCAAAATAAAGTGTCTTAATGACAGAAAAATTGACAGATGTCTGACATACATCGCCTGAAGATTCAGTAAGGTAGCTGTATATTTCAGGTTGGTCTACTTTGATGGAGGCAGACTGAAAGGAACGCTATTTCTTAATTTTTTTCTATGTAACAACGCCGTTGATCTGGAAGGACATAGAATAATTGCTCCACCAACTGACCAGATGATTTGACTTCCTAACAGCTAAACAGTGATACTGTTTTCTCATTTTATGTGTTTGAACTGGCAAAGAGCTCGACATTTGCATTGACAACCAGTCAAATCAGAGTGGTTGGTTTTATGCAAAAACTGGTGTGGGTGTGACACAGAAGCAAAGTACCTGATCGGTTGCTCTTATCAATAGAGCCTGTCCCACAGCCTCCCAAGTCCACAGCATGTTTTACTGCTGGGTGACCTTCTGCATGTGTCCAAGCAAGTTGCCCCTCTGTGTCTGCCCTAGACTGGTTAGACTTAAACATGGCACGACTCGCCTCTACTCGCTCTTATTTAGTTTCCCATTACAGACAGTGCCTGTTACCTTGGTTGAGGGTTCAAGTGAGCTGAGCCAATCCAAATGCTGAACTGTCTGAAGTCACACAAAAATGGCAGCACCCATGAAAGCCTAATACAATACATACTATGACAAAGTAAAACCTGTTCTGCATGCCAATGTTATTAAGTAGTAAAGTAAAATGTATAATGGCCTCAGCCATATTTTTTGTTTACTTATGGGCATTGTGACCGTGGAATGCTTTGAGGTCAAAAGTTATAATATATATAACGTGACATGAGAACACTGCAGACCACTGACTGGTCACATGACACGGCGCATCCTGCACAAAAGTGGCATTTTAAAATGTCCAAGCTACCATCGATAGGAACCACTTTTTTTATTTACCAAAAATTTTAGAATTACCTGTACTCCATACTGTGATTATGATTGCACTATGGAGTTATATTATCATGGGATGAACTGGGCTGTATATATTCAAACTCTTGTGGTGCGTTATCATACCTGAGAAGTCTGTCATTGGGTTTTGTCCAGGGTGTGTGTGTGCCCACCACCAAGCATGTCCACCAATCAGCAGGCCTCCTCCCTCTGCAACAAAGTTTTGGATTTCCTCCACATGATCATCACTGTACGCTGTACACACAAATACACTCAGGTCTTTCCTGAAGTTTGTCCTCTCACACCTTAAACCTGACTTGCTGAGAACTTTGAGTGCATAGTCTGGCACCACACCGACGACCCCGTTCCGGCCTTCATCCAACCACCGAAGGGCATTGATCCAAACTGGAGCCAGTGTCTGTGGTAAAGGCAGTTATTGCAAGAAAGGCAGCATTTTATTAGTCACAGAAAAAGACTTGGCAGATCAGCACACATCTTATTATTCAACACACTGCAGACAGCCAACTGTTGAGCACAATGACAATATAGTCAGAGATTCTTAAACCAATCTTCAATGTTAACTCTACCTCTCTTCCCAGATATCCTTCATGTGTCACCACAATGACCCTTCCCTGTCCATAGTAGGCTCCTGCCAGGAAAGGCCGTCTATCGTCTGTAGTCCCGATGGGAAAGGCTAGCGGGCCATGGACCAGAACCTCCGAAGGTACTGATTCACCCTGGAGGTCAAAATCTGAAACCCCATGGAGTAAGAATTGTAAGTCGTCCTCAAAATCCTTACCAATCCTGAATTTGAAAGGGAGAAGAGGAGAGGGTAAGACAGATGCCAAGTGGGAGAGATACAGTATATTATGTAATTAAATTAATAATTCAGGATAAATGTATCAATCTACTTATCAGTTCAACTTATGAAGAAACACAATGTTTGTTGCCATAATTATACTGATGACAAACAATGATATATTTCCCTGCCCCACAATGATCTGAGTCCTATTGAAACACTATCTGAATGTATCAAGGATATTAATAACTGGATGGCCACTATTTTTTTTACCATTAAGCAATGACAAGACTGACATTAGGATTATCAAACTAAAAGCTAACAGACATCTCCTTTAAAATGTCATACTGAACGCTGGAAGAAAGCAAACAGTTCAGAAATTCTGCCATCATCTTAGACACTGATCTCACTTTACAGAGTCATACAAACAGTACAGTTAAAAATCAGATTTTATCATTTGAGAAATATTCAATATAATTATTCAGCAGCTTCTTATCCCAGGACAACAGTGAAAAACTCGTCCATGCTTTTATTTCTAGATGGCTAGACAACTGGTCAAACTGTAGAGATTAAATAAAGGTCAATTGAATAAAACTGTTTGCTTCTGAAGCAGTAGGCAAACAAGGCAAACAATTATTCAATTATTATCATGATTGAAGTAACAATTACTTATACTTAAAGGTTACGAAAACTAAAAAGTTAAAATGTTTAAGCTTGCTTGTTTCTTCTCCTTTGAGAAAAACTTGTTGGCCATATTGTAGTCCCCTAACTTTCTTTGAGGAACATGATTACTTTGCTCAATTCATCTCAAAAAGGCAGCCATTTAAAAAGTTAAATCTCCTGAAGTGTAACTTCAAAGTTAAAACTAAATCACATTTTAAATCGGAGCTTAAAAGTTGGCACAACATAATTTAAAGATAAAAAATAATTTCATCTGGTTTATAAATTAATACTTGTGGTGCAACCCAGCTTAAATGTGCAGTTAATGAAAAGTAGAGTATACACTCACACTACAGCCATCCAGGAGGATGGGATCTGTGGGTAGACAGGCAGGCACTCTACCTCACCCACATGCTCAGAGAAGTAGATTCCTGCCACACCAGACACCTTGTTCCCTTCAAACAGAAGCAGCGTGTTCTCCTTAGGGTGATCTGCAGCCCAGCTCCATGCCTGCCCCGCTATCAGCACTCCTCCTCCAGCTTTCATAAACGCTACCAGGTCCTTCTGGTCTGCACCCACGCTGTAGGCATCAGTCACATACACACCGACCCCCAGATTGTTATCAAAGCCCCCCACAACTTTAGCTTCGAAGCTGGAGTTACTGCGGTTATCAGCGACTGCCCTGACATTTTTGTGGATCCCAACAGACAAGTTGTGGGATCCATCTCCTCTGAGCCAGGTCAGAGCGTTCTCTACCAGAGCAGGAAAGGCGGTCAAGTAGCCCTCGTGACCCAGGACAACAATCCTTCCTTTGCTGTACAGAGAGGCAGCCATCAGGACTTGGCCTTGGCTGTTCATTGCTAAAGGAAAGGCATGGTCTCCGATCAGAAGCAGGTCACTGGGAACACAGGGGCCCCGGAGGTCCAGCTCTCTCAAGCCTCTCATGAGAGACATGTAGGCCCCTTCATGGCGGTTTTGTGTGGGCTGGGTGGACATGGTGAGAAAGCTCTGAGGGTTGAAAGATGTGTTCTGTCAGATGCAGGTTGCGTTAGTGAATGATAGATGTATGTTGTGTCAGTTGGTTGTCCTGTGGGAAAAAAGAGAGAGATTAAAAAATATATATATATACTATCTGATGACTAATGCGGTGCATTTTCATAACAATCTAATTAAAACAACAACAACATGCCAGCCTATGTCTGCAATTAGTTCAGACACCAAAAGTGAATCAGACATAAAATATAATGTAGAGCAAAATGTGATTTCCCCTCAGGGATCAATAAAGTATTTCTGAATCTGATTCTGATTCTGATCCTGACAATGTTGTAAAAATTCTTCGTCTAAATAGTGAGAGTTGCTAGTTCTCTGAAGAATTACCAAGATGGTGTGATGAATCAAATCTCTTTACTTCATGCAGCATGGAGAGAAGACTCAAGCACAGTGTTCTCTGAAGATATTCCACAGTGTCTTGCCTTATATACAAAAAACAACAGTTGCTGATTCCATAACAATGCTGATTCTATCACTCCTTCAACAGATGTTAAAGGATAACTTCGGTATTTTTCAACCTGGGCCCTATTTCCCCATGTGTATGTGTGTGTATGATTGATAGATGCAACTCGTTTTAAAATTGTTGCGGTATTGAGATACGCGAATGCAGCCGGCAGCTGCAAAACGAGTTATAACGGTAGTTATCGGGGCAAAGTGGTCCGTCAAAGTTTGTGCATTAAACGTGCCTTTTTTCACCACAGTCCAGCTCAGATCACCAGTGTAATCTCTGTCAACAGTATGCTTCACTTACTGCTGCTGTGTGTAACGACATCTCGCGGGATCTTTGTTTGTTGCCTGAAGAAAACAGGAGTCATGCTGAGAGCCGGTCAGAGCGGAGTTAGCTGTCCCGGAGTTCAGCTGAAAGTTTTACTGCAACTATTGAAAACAATGGTTCGTGTTTTTGCGTCATCAAAGTGCAAGAACAGGATGTCGTGCAACACCCCGCACAGCTTTTACAGGCTGACTTTATCGCACAGCAACATGCTGAAGTTGTGGCTAATTGTGTTACAACTGGATGCTAACGCTCCTGTCCAGACACTGCGCCTGGCAGACCATCGGGTCTGCAGTGCATAATTTTCTCAAGATGACTACTGCCAGCCCAAGAAGAGAAGACATCCAATCCTGATACACACCTCAAGAAAACAGCTGTCCTACTGGCTGCAACAAAGACATTCTTCAACAAGCAAAGATCCTGTGAGATGTCGTCACAGAGTGAAGGTAAGAGAGAAGCTTTGCATGTTGTTGACAGAGATTACACTGGCGATCTGAGCCGGTCTGTGGCGAAAAAAAGCAGTTTAATGTACAAACTTTGACGGACCATTTTGCCCCGATAACTACCGTTATAACTCGTTTCGCAGCTGCCGGCTCAATTCGCGTATCTCAATACCGCAGCTATTTTAAAACGAGTTGCAGCTGTCAATCATACACACACATACACATGGGGAAATAGGGCCCAGGTTGAAAAATACCTAAGTTATCCTTTAATAAACTCCGTCATTAACAACAAGTCTCCTCCACATGCAGCTTCTCTTCTGCTGTGAAAACTGAATAGGTTTTGGCTTTTTGGCTTTATAAAACATCCTGCTGATGAAGAAAGTTAACAGATCAGACACGGACAGGGTAAGAGAAACGCTCTGACCTCCTCTGTGTGTGTGTACCGTAGCCTACATGTGTGTGTATGGAGGAGCTGCATTAACGCAGAGCGGAGAGACACTGCAGCCATGTGAGAATAAATTACACCAAAATTTAAATGTAGGCGCTCATCAATACTCTGATCTTTAATAACCCCTGTGATTTAAACTGATTTTAGTAATCAAATTACTCGAGGAATCATTTCAACCCTAAAATTAATGTCTTCTCTTAATGTCTTTTCACACTTTTCAAAGTCATCCCGCTGCCCGGATTGGACCCGCGGGCTGTATGTTTGACACCCCTGCTAAAGGAATATATTTTACCCATCTTCTATGATGCCTCTAAGATAAACACACCTAAATACACTTCTATTCAATAAGGGTGCCTCTAACCAGCCAGCCTATGTGAGTAACAAAAACCTGGCCAACCTGTTTTGAAGAAACGTAGGCCAGCTGTTACTCATCAAACATTAAAACGTTTATTTAGACAGTATGATAATAGAGACAAATGAAGAGCTGGTTGAACCGGTAAATACTTTGCTTGAGAATCTACGAGCTTGTCCCAGTTTCCCGTCCTTTACCTTTCCTCTTTGACTCTTGCCCGAACGAGTGGGTGGAAAAGCGAGAGGCTGACTTCCTCGGTGAGTTACTGTACTGTTCAACATCCAGCACCGAAACTACTTAACTGTTAACTGTACAAGAAATTACGTTTCTGTTATTTTCAAAAACTAAATTATAAAACAAAGCTGCTCTTCATCGGACTTGGTCTACCGTGGAATTACAGGTGTCAACAAATCAAGAAAGACTGCTAAATGAAAAACCCCCTAACTATATTATGAAAAATCCCGGAAAAGTCAGTCATGGGCGGAACCTTCGAGGAGAACACGTTTGTAGACGAGCCTGTTTTTCTGATGGACCGCGGGTACACTGCAAAACAAGCCCCCGCACTGCACTCCAACAACCGACATACAAAGAAGTTCTGATGAAAGTAGAAACGTGACGAACTTAATCTATACGTATTCCCTGCTGCACTATGAGTATTTTATTTTGCGTCTTTGGGTTCATTCTTGAATGAAGTGAGTCGTTCACAAAGAAACACGGCATATTAAAGCTCTAAGTAAAGCGGTATAGCATTGGTCTCTCGCCCAGATGTCTCAGTGCACGCTGGTAAGCCCCTCTGGAGTTCGCGTCTCCCTGGAGGACGGACGAGCTGTGATTATGGGCCGAGGTCCCGAAACCGGGGTGGCCGACAAGAAATGCTCCAGACACCAGGGTGAGAAAAGGAAAAGTCCCACACAAGCACACTGGTGATTTATTGTCGAATTTAACACGGGACCCTTGTAGTTGTAGTTGTAATGTATAGCCTATATGTGCGTGCGTGTGTGTGTGTGTGTGTGTGTGTGTGTGTGTGTGTGTGTCAGCTATTTGACTCGTGCTGTACATATTATAATAACATATTTGAAGGCCATAATACACAGCCAAGACAAAAAAGTCACCTGGATTTAACTAAGCAGATATAGGTAAGAGCCTTCCATTGGTTAATTACTGCAGTGATTAATGTGTTTCAGCTGGCAACAAGTTACTTAACCCTAACCGATGCAGTGAGAAGCTTTTCATTTCTTAAACAGCCATGTTAGAAGACATATCCTGTGGCTGTGGAAAAGATGTTACTCTGTTTCAGAAGGGTCAAATTATTGGCCTGCATCAAGCAAAGAAAACAACTAAGGAGGCTGATGAAACTACTAAAACTGGGTTAAGAACTGTCTGACATATTATTAAAACCTGGAAGGATAGTGGTGAACCATCATCTTCCAGGATGAATGTGGTCGGAAAAAATTTAAACGATCGTGATCAGAGATCACATAAATGTTTGGTGAAATCAATAGTAAAAAAAATTAACAGTAGAACTCACAGCTATGTGTAATAGTGAAAGTAAGAGCATTTCTACAAGTAGAATGCAAAGAGAAGTCAAGGGATTGGGACTAAACAGCTGTGTTATCAGTGAGGCTAATTGGGGGAAAAAAGGCTTCAGTTTGCCAGGGAGCATAAAGATTAGACTGTGAGCAATGGAAAAAGGTCATGTGGTCTGATGAGTGCAGATTTACCCTGTTCCACAGTGATGGGGGCATCAGGGTAAGAAGAGAGGCAGATGAAATGATGCTCCCATCATGCCTAGTGCCTACTGTACAAGCCTGTGGGGACAGTGTTATGATCTGGGGTTGCTTCAGTTGTTCAGGTCGAGGTTCAGCAACATTATGTGTCCCAAAAAAAGAGGTCAGCTCACTACCTGAATATACTGAATGATCAGGTTTTTTCCATCAATGGAATTTTTCTCTCCTGATAGCACGAGCATATTCCAAGATGACAATGCCAGGATTCATATGGCTCGAACTGTGAAAAAGTGGTTCAGGGAGCATGAGACATCATTTTCACATGTGGATTGGTCACCACAGAGTCCAGTCCTTAACGCCAGGGAAAATCTTTGGGATGTGCTGGAGAAGACTTTACGCAGCGGTCCAACTCTCCCATCATCAATACAGGATCTTGGTGAACAATTAATGCAACTCTGGACTGAAATAAATGTGATATTGCATAAGGTTATTAAAATGATGCCATGGTGACTGCGTGCCGTAATCAAAGCTAAAGGCTGTCCAACGCAATATTAGAGTGTGTGACTTTTTTTTAGGTGGCAGGGTCATGTAGTTATTTTTAATGAATATAGGGCTGCAATTACTTTCCTTGTTGATTAATCTGACAACTGTTTTTTTTTTTGGTTAGTCCTCTGATCTATAAAATGTCTTAAAACTGAACAAATGAAAACTGCTTGTTCTTGCATTATTGCATAAAAAGTGACTCAAGCAATGATCAAATTTGCTGTATATAAGTTGACTGATAGTTTCAGCTCTAAGCCTTAATAAATATACACTTAGCAAAAATATACTTTACACTCTTTTTGCTTCCATTTTTTTATGAGTTGAAGTAAAAAAATAACATCCCAAACTCCCTCTATGCACACAAAGGATTATTTCTCTTAAATTTTTTTCCACATTTTTTTAATAAAGCCTGTGTTAGTGACTTAGCTTTCAAAAGTTAAACTGCAGGACAGATATTTTCTAAAAAATCTGGCTTTTATCCAATGGTGTGAACATGGCTCTGCAGATTATCCCGTCACTGACTTACTACTACTCTAATTAATGGATTAAATAAAGACTAAATAAAATTGCAAGTCATCATAAATTGACCAGCTATCCCAGTGTAGGTGGAATATGATGGAAACTACCACAAAGAAAAGGAAATGCAGCTAAAACAAAGACTAGGAAACATCTTTTGTGTGCTACTGAACCAACCCTAGATGGTATGAGCTGAGGGGCAGAATACCTTTCAGCATTGGTAACATGTCTGTCATTGTCCCACACAAACATACTCTTGTCCCACATCTAGTTTCTTGGGCGCTGGTCACCTCAGTTAGTGAGCACTTCTGCTTTGCCAAGATAATCCACCCACCTGACAGGTGTGGCAAATCGAAATGCTCTTTAAACAGCATGATTGCTGCACAGGTGTCCCTTGGACTGGTCACAATAAAAGGTCCCTCCTTTTGCATTATTGCTTAAAAGTGGCATAAACTATTATTCAGTAATTACATTGTTGTAGATTAGTGATTAGTGATTAATTGTTTTAGCTCAAAGTAATTATACATATTGGATTGTGTGTGTGCATGTGTCTGAGTACATAAATTGGTAATAATCCTTGTGTGTCTTTCAGTGAAGGCGGTGGCTTGCTTTGCGAACCAGGATGTGGTTGTTACTCAGGTATGAAAACAAACACTTGAGCCAAGCCCAGTTTATGATTATTTTAGTTCCCATGTGAAACTCTCTGATTAGAAAGACATGCTGAACTGGACAACTACAACAGACAGTTCATATTTGGCATCACACAATCGAAACCTTTGTCACTACAAATGAATTTCCCCTTGGGGATTAATAAAGTATTTCTATTCTATTCTATGTTATTATGTCTGAAAACCTGCTGATGGTGCACCTTTCTCATTACTTCCTGGAGCCATGTTGGTTATCTAACATGCTGTAAAGCAGCTGTAAATGCATAAAAGCTGCAGTCTGGTGTCAGTACATGTTCTGTTTTCTTCCACAGCTGGGCCCAAATCCCAGTTCCCTGGACAGTGAGCAGCTGGGCCGGGGCCAGTCTGGTAAACTCACCAGTGGAGGCATTCTCTACCTTGTTAACCAGAGCCATCCATTCAAACTGCACTATTCCCTGAGCTCAAACGGAGCTGCCTCCAGCGCCACAAGGAAAGGACTGAAAGCAACAGATAAGACAAAAGGGGGAGGAAACGGGAAAGACAAAGAGGCACAGTCAAGTCCGAATCCCAAACGCAGTATCAAGGATTTCTTTTCTACCTCTCCCATGAAGGTAACACATTTAGCACTGTTTGGTCATTGTGTTGAAACCTGTTTGGTTTATTATTTCATCTATCTTATTGCTGTCATGTTATCCCACGTTGTTACAACCAAGACAGTATTCCTTAAGAGAAGTTGAAATCAAATAACTGAAAATGAGAGATATTCTTTAAAATTTATTTATTTTATTTTATTTTTTTCCAGCCACCTAAAAGACAGCGGAGCCCAGAAGCAGGGCACCCTGAGGTGAAGCGCAAGAGAAGAGATGAGGAGGCCTCAGACAGACAGATGAAGAACGAGGAGGAGGATGAGGATGAGGAGAGACTGGCAGAGGAGAAGCTCAGGCAGCTGCAGGAGTTGGCAGAGAAGTCTATGACAGAGAAGAGTAAGAGCACCCAGCCTTCATCATCTTCAGCATCTTCGTCATCTTCAAAGGGCTGTCTAAAGAGCAGCTGGCAGCAAATCGGCAACCTGATGCTTTACACTGCTGCTGGTGTCAAAGGAAGTGACAAGGTGGGACCTGTTTCAACAGCTTTATTTATTCTTTAAATGTGGTTGGAAGTTTGATTTTGTTTGAAGTTTGAACTGAATCGTTTCAAATGAAATTATCTAGATAAATGTATTTTAATGTAGGCATCACAATAAAATGTACTTAATTGCATAAATAATAAAAGACACAGGTGTCCACGCTTTATTTTAAAAAGCAGCCACGAGTCCATGTCTGCTACAGCAGATCCAGCAACAATTAGTCGATTAATTGACCCTTCCTAAGCCCCGCCCCCTTTCACTCTGTGCTCTAAGCAAGTAAGCTTGGTACCTCAGTCAGCTCTCTCCTTCCCTGTTTCTTCTACTTAGACTTAAAGGTACAGTTCACCCCAAAATCAAAAATACATATTTTTCCTCTTACCTGTAGAGCAGTTTATCCCTCAAGATTGTTTTGGTGTGAGTTGCTGAGTTTTGGAGATATCGGCCGCAGAGATGTCTGCCCTCTCTCCAACATAATAAGACTAAATAGCACTCGGCTTGTGGTGCGCATAACACCAAATATACATGAGAAAAATTCCACCAGTTTCTTTTTCCAGAAATCAAACCAAACACCCTAGATATGGGCTTTACAATTTTTCACTAATTTCACAGCCTTTGTAGGTTCTTCTACACATTTGGAAGGGGGAAAGTGAGACAAGGTGTTTGCAGTCTTCAAGCTCATTGTTAGATGTCACTAAATCCTGCACACTGGTCCTTTAATTAGTCATGAGCATTAATTTTGGTTACAGTTTTAATATCTGTTGTCACGTTTGGTGGTGCAGTTCAGTCAGAGGGTTCCAAATTCAAGCACTTTTCAAGTATTTTCAAGGTGTAAATGACATTTATACATGCTTTATATTTATGCTCAAAATGGTTTCTTTTCTTCTTCTTCATCACATTAAATCTAATGTTATTTTGCCATAAACAACTAAAATTATTATTAGGCTGATAGATTAAGGGAAAACAAAGTTTTGTGTTTCAAAATGTGTCACCTTTCTGTAAGTAGACTTGGCATCTCATATAACATGGCTGTGCCACTGTAAAACGATCACTCAAACAATTACTAGACAAATAGCTTTAATTTCAAACCAATCCTTGTAATTTTCATGTTGTCGTCTGTTGGCCTCCCACTCCTTGTTCTTTCAGAGGGCACACATCAGCACAGAGCCTCAGAACTGGAGCCACATGTGGAGTAACAAGCAAGGCTCGAGAGGATTAGTCTTTATTTTGTGCAAAAGACAAAAGCAATTAGGTTCTGTCTGACTGATTTTTATTCTTTATTTAAGAAGCAAACTATTCAGCAAGAGAGCGATTTATTATGAAAGTAATGCAAACACAATTTCAAGTAGTTTCAAGCACGTAGTCCAAAATCAGGGCGCTTTTCAAACCTTGAACACCCTACGTTAAAATTGAAGTGTTTTTATCTGTGAAAAGGAAGTGTTTCAAATTACTCTGTAGGTGTGATGCCCAATTTGGAGTGAACTCTTTAAAGTGGTGAGATCATGCGGCTAATATGTGAATGTTCTCATCTTTTCATCCTTTCATCCTTTTCATCCAGATTGCTGGGTTTGACATAGACGGGTGCATCATCACCACCAAATCTGGCAAAGTCTTTCCCACCGCACCAGATGACTGGAAGTATGTCTGCACTCCTGCACTTTGCCTTATAAATCCTAAGCTAAGAAATATGATAAATTACTTTCCTCTTTGTGTTTTTCAGATGTTTTTATTTACAGTAGCTGGTATTCATTATATTTCATATCTACACAGTTTGTTGTAATTGTCTTTGTGTTTAATTACCAGGATTCTGTTCCCTGAGATTCAACCAAGACTGGCCAGTTTGCTCAAAAAAGGATACAAGGTGGGAGGGAGTTAAATGCAACATATGCTGATAACTTTTAGTAAAATTTGCAGTATTTTAGGTGCTCCGGTCATGTTTATCACTGGATTTCTGAGTGTACCCTCGCTCTCTTCCTGCAGGTGGTGTTCTTCACTAACCAGATGGGGATCGCTAAAGGCAAACTGAGACCAGAAGTCTTCAAGTCTAAAGTGGAGGACATCCTCACCACACTGCAGCTCCCTGTGCAGGTTTGTCATGTTGTAGGTTTGACTCTCATCTCTCTTGGAATTATTGTATAAAAACCTTATATTTGTATCTTCTCCTTGTCTGTGTCTCAGGTGTTTGTGGCAACAGGTCCGGGTATCTATAGGAAACCAGTGATGGGAATGTGGAATCACTTGTGTGACAAGGTAACTGAACACACACCCACATAATTCAAAACCACACCTTTATGCAGTATTTGCACTGATGTAGATGACAAACAATATTAATTACTGTGCATTACTTCAGCTGGGAGCCGCCCTGTTATTATTCCTCAGTGTTATTCACCTGATGTGTTTGCATGTTTGACAATAAACAGTCCATAGTTGTTCTAATTGTGAGTGTCTTCCCTGTTCAGGCAAATGATGGCGTGGCTGTTGACAAGACAGAGTCTTTATGTAGGAGGTGAGTGAGGGTTTGGTATGAAGTGATGTTGCCATAGTGATAAACATCCCATACTTACAGGTGGCTGTATGTTCTCTGTTATCTGATCTAGAATCGCAGAAGTGCACATGTACACTCACATTCATCGACCTTTTGAAAACCAAACTTTTCAATTCCAATTGTTGTTCAATATCTTTGTCCTCACACCCAAAAATGAACCCAAACCCAATGATCAGTCCCAAACTACTTTAAATCTCTCTAAATGGTAATATTCACCCCAATTGAAAAGTGCCTATGTTCCCTCTCATCTCTAAAGCTATTTATGTATCTAGACTGGTGTGGGGAAACTAGATTGCACTCAGCATGTGATGCTCAAAGCACCAAAGAAAAAACAAACATTTTTAAAAACTCAACTCAAATCATGACCTGGTTACTCAAGATAATCCACAGACCTTGTTGTGAGCAGCTTCATGTACAAACTATTTACTTTCTAACAAATGATGGATAAATGGCTTATTTTTTATATTTTTGATTTTTGTGGATGAACTGTCCCTTTAATACTTAATGCTACTCTTACACCTAAATGCAATCCCAATGGGATGCCCAGGCCTGAATGTGACCCCAAGCCCAGACATGATCTAGAATTAACCTCTTCAAAGATCAGAAATGCAATGGATATAATGTAATTCAGAAGCGTTTTGAGAACATTTGACAGTCAGTCAGCCCAGACAGTCAATAGTACAAGAGCATACATGCAGCTTCTGACTTTACCTTTGTGCACAGATGCTGCAGGTAGGCCTGAGAACTGGGCTCCAGGAAAGAAGAAGAAGGATTTCTCTTGCAGTGACCGACTGGTAAGACCAGATTTTCACTAAACAGTTTTTAAACACTGTTTACCACCCCTCCTTTTTGTGTCTTATTTATTTATTTGAAAAGGGACAATGCACATTAATCGAGATTCAACTTGAATTGAATGTAAATGCACCTGAGTTAGTTAAATGCTAGTTTTCATTGGCCGTCCTTTTGCAAGATGTTGTTAGGTAACCTAGAATAAAAAAAATAATACATATATATAATAGTTCCAAAAAAGGTATAGTAGGTGGTTAAAGAAAGCATAACAACTAAACAACATGAGCAGATAAAATTCAATAGCAGATGATACAGGTTCTGTATGTGTACAGTCATGTTAAAGGTGGATTTAAAAAACATCGTTAACATTGTTAGCTCTCAACAAGGTGTTTCTTACAGTTACACTTGATTGGATAATTGATAAGAAATCTCTAATTAATTGTGGCAGTGGATTTCATTGATTTGATGCTCTGAAGGAGAAGACGGCCCGTCTAAATACAGTTTTTCACTCAGTGTTTCTGAATGATACCTTAATGGGGAAAGGCTGCACAAAACAGATAAAATATTAGCATTATGTTAACAGTTACTGTCTTATTTCTTGTTTCTGTAGTTTGCCCTGAACATTGGATTGCAGTTCCAAACCCCAGAGGAGTACTTCCTGGGCTGGAAGACCGCTCCCTACAACCTGCCTAATTTTGACCCCGTGAGTATGGAGAACATACTGGCTGTGTGCTGTGTTTTCGCGCATGAAAATACAGTTGTGGGTTTGGTCTGTATCTCTGTTAATGTTTCTCATTTTCTGAACTTCTAGAGGAAGATTGACAGCTCTGCAAAGCTTTACGACCCTCCGTCTACCTCTCTCACCTCCAGCAAGACAGAAGTCATTGTTGCCGTAGGTTACCCTGCAGGTAAAAGAAAGTAGACGGTCTGTCAGGTATTTTTGATCTCCCCTCACAGTGACACCATTCTGATCTAATTTTCTCTTCCCTTTCTCCACAGCGGGTAAATCCACCTTCTTCCACACCCACGTCATTCCAAAAGGTTATGTGTATGTCAACAGGGTGAGTAGTGAGATGTTTGCTAAACTGTTTTAATAGCAGTTAGATTTTGCATTATTATAATATTAATGAAGGTAATTATAGTTGTTATTACATTTATAGTTGTTTTTTACATATTACCAGGTCCTTTCCTTAAAGTCTTCCCTGTCATGTTGTGACCGGCCTTTTGTTTTTTGTCTTTGTATCAGGACACACTCGGTTCATGGCAGAACTGTGTGTCAGCTTGTGAGCGCGCTCTGAAAGAGGGCCGCAGCGTTGCCGTTGACAACACCAACCCAGACCCAGAGTCTCGCAAACGGTAAAGCACAAGATGTTGAGTAGATGTATGACTGTGTGAGGTCTTGCATGTTTCAATATGCTTTTATTCTTATGATCCACCTCATTGGGGTACACCTTTATGCAAACAGGCTTCCAAAAGCAAAAACAGACAAAGAGTCATTTATAAATTAGGAATAATTACACACAGTCACATGAGTGTATTTGCAAGCAGGGTGGAGGTGTTCAGTTTTGATGACACAGTAACTCAAAGCTATTTTTAGACAAACCACCAGGAATGATTAAAGCTCACTGCAAATATTAGTTCATTATAATAGATTGCTTTAATGTGGTGCAGCAGCAGATTTCAGTGCTGTTTTTCTACTCTTGTCAGGGAAGGTCAGAGAAAGGATCCAGGGACACACAAAAATTTAATTACTTATCAGTGGAAAAATGTTCCACTGATCCACAGATACCAGTTTCTGGTGCGATGTGCAGTTTGGCAGAATGGATTCACCGATCCATTCTACCTGTAACTACAATTAAAGCTATGGTTGATGACTCCTATATATTTGCTGAAAATGTCACTACATAATCATGGCAGTGGTACGTGAGACAAATAATGTGAAGGAAAAAAAAGGCTCCTCTGGCTCCTCCTAGTGTTCCTGATGGCATCTACAAAAACCCACCGCTGCTGAACAAAAACAACCAGTCAGAGTCAGCTTTTAACCCAAAACATTGATATTTGACTCAGTCCCAGGTCATCTTTACCAAGGATTCGAGTTGGATGTCCTGGATTCTTGTAAATGCCATTAGGAAGACTAGGAGGAGAATCTGATTTTTTCACATATTATCTGTCTCATGTTCTACTGTCAGGAGGATACAGTGACAGTTTCAGCAAATGTGACAAAAAGTTATTTTAAAGAAGTTGCCAAGTAGAGCAGGATAGTAACTGATTCAAGTATATGTCTTAATTAAAAAAGCATTTATCACAGGTTTGTTGCCAAGCAACTGTATTCATTGCAGTAACTGATTGTATATTATATTTCCTGCTGATTCAACAGACGCAGAGAAAGTAAAAGAAGAGACTGTAAATCAAGAAACATCACTGCATACCTTATTTCATTGTATAGAACACAACAAAAAGTTGTGAAGACTTATTTCTCGAAGTGTCATCATATTAAAATTTCATGTTGTGGGTGTAAATAGCCGCAGCCTCATTTGGTCTGCATGCTGTAAAATGTTTCATCTGATTTCAAGGAGAATTGGACCCGGTAGGAGGCATTAAGAATAACTATATAGAAATAACCACTATAGTCTTCTCGCTGATGGTCTTGTTTGCTTATTTAGGTCATATAGAAGTTGAGACTGTTTCATAACCTGTTTAAAAACTTTTTGTAGAATGTTTAATTAATTAATCTAACATGTTGGAAAAAAAATACTTGAAGTGATCATTTTTAATACTACATGTCCCTTTCTACCACAGGTTGATCTTGGTAAATTTAACCTGGTTCTAACGCCGCAGTGTGCTGCACAGAGACATTATAGGGTGCTATGTTACTGCCATAGTTTTAGCCTTTTTCTAAAGGAATTCCCACAAAATGGGTGCAAGAGAACTGACTGAATGCTGCTGTTGCCGCATTTTGTGGTTTGAATATGCTCCTACCGCTGGCTGCTACTTGCATGTGCATTTATTTTTCTGTGTTTGTGCAAACAGTGTGCTATGTGTATTTTCCAGCTACGTGGACACGGCCAAGGCCGCAGGAGTGCCCTGTCGCTGTTTCCACTTCTCAGCCTCTCTGGAGCAAGCCAAACACAACAACAGAGTATGACTCACCTCTCCACACTGTCACTCTGTACCACTTGTTTTGTTTTTATCTTGGCTGATGATGACAAGTGCTTTTAATGCATTATTATTGTTCCCAGTTCCGTGAGATGGCGCCGTCAGACACCAAACATGCCAAAGTCAATGACATGGTTTTCCACAGTTACAAGTAAGAAAAAGTGACCTTTCTTCCTACACTCTTACTGGTTATAAAACGTATTTGTTTCTTGTGCCAGAAAGCTCATACTTAGGCACAGAGCTTGACAAAGTGCAGGTACATGCATGTCAAAAACATGTTTTAGTTTTCTATGTTAAAACAATTCAGAAACTTAAGTTTTGTCTTTGTTGCTATGCTAAAATGTATGAAAGCCCATTTTCATCAATATGATGGGGGGGGGGGACCTGAAAGTCTGTAGAAAGAGCAACTTTCTCAAAGTAATGACCTAGAATCTCAAAATAAATTTAATTTCTCAAAATAAACTAAGTACCTCAAATAATGACTTAGTATCTCAAAATAAACTCATTATCTCAAATAATGACTTGGTATCTAAATCATTATTTTTAGAAAGTTTCTCATTATTTTAAGATATTATTATTATATCTTTATAATTATATATTATTTCAATATTTTCAAGTTTCTAAAGTTTATAATGACTTATATGATCTTTTTTCATCACAATAGTTGAAAAGGGCTTCCATAAAAACTAATATCTGTTACAGTGTTTGTTTATTTGTTTATCCTGGTAACAAAAATACTTAGTAGCAATAGCTCTGGTACTAATCACTCTAATCTGGTTCTCTCTCTGGGCAGGAAACACTTTGTGGCTCCTGCTCTCTCCGAGGGATTCTCTGAGATCCTCCAGATCCACTTTGTTCCAAAATTCAAAGACAGCCAATCAGAAACCCTGTTCCGACAGTTTTCTGAGGGCTGATTGGACAGATGGCTTTTCTAACACCTTTGACTTTCACATTCATGCTGACATGGACAAATACAGACGACAGCCAGTGAAACAGCTGAGGTGTAAAGATCCAACCAACAAACAACAGTAATAGAGCAACACACAGAGAGTTTTCTGTTCTAGCTGATGGACTGTCTGGTGTTTGGGCTCCCCACTGACGTCTGTGCAGTGTTTGTGTATGTTGCAGCTTATATGTGTACAATATGGCCAATTGCCTCGAACTGCAAAGTAAGATTAATGATTAACTAGACTTGCAGCACTGCATCAGGACCTTCCATTTAATCAGTGTTTTATCAAACAATTCAACATATCCATATGAATGCACAGACATATTTCTCTTATACTGTATGTGGCTCAGGAACTGATTATGCATGTTTTACATTTGAGTTTAGAATACAGTGTTAAAACAAGAAGAATTTCTTTTTTATGACATAGATGATTTTGTTAGCAATCCTTTACAAGTGAGTTTACTGCATCACAGCTATAAAACTCAAAGGTTGTTCCATCTGACAATAAAGCTTTGGACAGCTCTATTGATTTCTGTCTTATTATGGTTTCCCCCAAACACATCTCAGCTGACTGATTGTGGATGTCGTCAGTTGATTTCAGGCAGGAACTGGATCTCCTCACCCAGATGCTGTTTCAGCCACGGCATTATCTTGAACAGGTCGATGTGAAAGTCTCGAGCATCAGGATGCGGCCTGTTGTTGTACGTTCCTCGTGAATAGGCTGGGTCACATACATTAATGACGCCCCAGCTCACCACTCCCAGCTGGAGATGAAAGCAGGAAGAAATGTCCATGTGACACTGATTGAGATTGTGCGTAATGAGGCAATATGTACATTCTGTCACTAGGGATCTCTCTCTATCATGGGAGTTGTTTTCTTCACTGTTAAACAAACATAGCTGATGAAAATCTATCTGATGTGACTCAGCCAGAAATGTTCACAGATGAGATAATACTAAAGTTTTAATCATGTTCCATTTAGTCACATGTGCCAACTTCCTTCCTCACTGTGTTTTCCTGTAAGTTATAGCACCTAGCTAGCAGGAAACATCCTTTTACCCTGAATAAATTACATTTCTCTGCATTTGAATGTTGTTGAAAAAAAAGGGATAATCTAAGTAGGGTCTACACACCTCAGCAAAATATATAACATCTAGCATTTTTAGACATTTAAATGCAGAAATTTTACATATTAAAACTTTAAGAGAGAAACTTGCAGACCTGAAAGTAGCGCTTTCTTTTCTGCAGAAACAGGGATCCACCAGAGTCACCTGTGCAAAAAAGAGACAACCTGTTACTAATGTGAATGTGTTGGTCAAACTGGTTACTATCAGAGGTTGGACCAAGGAGTTGTTATGCTCGTCACAAGTAGCCTAAGTCCCAAGGAAGAGTAGCTGCTACATCAGTGGCATCTAATGGGGCTCCAACTAAAGAATAAAGAACGCAAGTCCCAAGTCAAGTCCCAAGTCTTTGGTTTTTGAGTTTTTAACAAGTCATAATGTAACCGTAAATTTCCAGCCTCATTCATTTAGCTATGTAAAAGTTAAGATAATTTAGCAAAGCATTAGCTCACTAACTATGTTAAATGTGCAACATATACGTATATAGATAACATTCGTCCTCACCAGATGTCCACAAACAACCATTTGTTATTTAAAGATAAAGTGGACTCATGGCATCTTGAGCAGAGAATGAAGTCACACTCCTTGAGTGTGTGTTATCCCAGCGTCTCTGCACTGGCCGTGCATGCATGGTAGTGCATGTGAGTTCTCTCTGTCCCCCCATGTGTCCATTTCCAACATGGCGGTCTGGTGAGTAGCTTTTTCATAGTACAAAAACAGTGTACTTAACCTAGTAATAGAACATTTAATCAACACTGCCTAGTTTGATAGTTTGATCTGAGTTTCCATGAGAAACCAGACCCAAAATGGCAGCCACCTCATTGCAATATTTCTTGTATTATGCCTAAAGTCACTAGAATGTTTCTGAAAACATTTGAAGCAAGAAATAGGCAATGTAGCAACATAATCTTGATCCATATTTGATCAACACTGCCTGTTGAGTTTTGTGAGTTTCGTGAGCACTGTGCACTGTATACGAAGCATGCATTTGTTTTTGTCTGGTGGTTTACTGTGATCTTCAGTGGCAGTGAATGCCACTTAGGCTACAGCACCTTTTAACATAATTTTATTCATCTTTTACATTGTTTTTTTTACTAACTAACACTGATACCCCCCCTTCTTACATATAGTCACACAGTAACTAAAGGACATGCAGGCTGTAATCTGAAGCTTTACCAATCATTCTTACCCTGTAATAATAGAATAGGTATCCATTAGTTGAAAAGTAACTACAGAACTACAGTGTAATTTCTTTGTAAAATCTTGTTATGCAGTACCTACATATAGTTATTGGTAGGTACTGTGCTGGTACAGCGTTATTGTAAAAGATTACACTAACTCTGGAGTAATTACATAGTACTGTATGTTGCAGCCCGTAATCTAAAGCGTCACCCTTTTTTGATTTTGTCAAGTCAAGTCTAAAGTCATCAAATCTATAACTCGAGTCTTACTCAAATCCAAGTCCACACCTCTGGCCGCTATGACACAATGTGTGCAGAGTGCTGACCTTTGCAGGAGATGGCGTCCTGGTATCCTGAGGATCCTCCAGTGCAGAGGAATCTGTCAGGCACATACTCATCCAAAGTCACATCAGTGGGCTCTTTGAGCGTTTGCCTCGCCTTTTCCACACAGCTAGGTCTCTGTAGACAGCAACACTCTTTTATAATAAAACGGACCTAATTCCTCCACATTACTGAGTATCATACTGCCTGAAAATCTCATCTCTCTCACCTGACTGTCTGTCTGAATATGTGTTGCTTTGCGTTTGTCAACTTTTTTGTTGTTCATTGTGGTCCTATGAAAGAAAAAGGCAGGAGTCTCCATGTGTGGTAGCAGCTCCTCTCCTGTCCAAACACATATTGATTTTATTGAGAATGCATTCAACATTTTTAATCTGACTTCTATGTCATATTTATTATTAACACTAAGTTAACAAGGAAAATGTGGAAATCAGTCATTCTATATACTCAATTATATAAATGTGTTTTTCAAAGTGTAAAGGTCACATACTGTGCTGCTGACAGGTAGAGTTGGCTTTCTTCATGGCTCGGCTGGCTGGCACAGTACATGGCAAGCAGATTGGTCTGTTGGATGACATACAGTACACACAAGCTCAACACTGACACTTTATTTTATCTTAGTTGCATAATATATTTTTTATAGACTTCTATTTGAATAAAATCAGTGCCTGTATGCTTAGCTCTTATGTCAGGTGTATCCCTGGTGACACATCTTTTCTTCAGCCTTTCTTACCTGGCTCTCCCAGAGAGTGGGATAGTCTTGTTCACTTGTACCAGAGCCACATCGTAGTCATAGAACTCAGATACATTTCTGTGTCTGAGTGCCCTCGTGTTGTAGTTGGGATGCATGATCACCCTCTTAGCAATCACCATGCCCTCACCTGGGTACCGAAGAAGGTGCTTGTTATTTCAACATAAAAGGGTATGAAGTCAACAAGATGGTTAATGGAATAATGATTTCAGCAATTTAGTACTGTAGCTAAATGAGTTGAGAAATGCACTAATAGTTTCAGAGCTTATGGTGTGATTCAAAAAAGGATCATTTGTGATAGAAATGTGCTCCTCTGGTACCTAAATATACAGAAGCCGTGGGTCTGATTTGAGTTGTTTTCTCCCATGTTCATGGCTTAAGAACAGATGAGAAAAAAAGTTTTGCCTGAATAATTTTTCGAAGTTACTTTTTTCATATGTGAAAACTGGTAAGAAAAAAAGTCTGGCAGGTGAGAAAAAAAGCGCCATTTCTCCATAGTAATGTTATGTAACTTGTTAACACACAACATACACTTAGTCTTGCTTAGCCAGACCTTTCTGTTTTAAGCAAATGACCAGTAGCAGGACTTACAAAAGCAGTGTGCATCCGATGAGTCTCACTATACCCACACCTAGTATGGATTTTAACAGAGCTGTAAACAAAATTTTAGAGAAATAAGCCTTTTTGCGTGCGCAGAAGAAGTCTGAGATCTTTTACTTAAACTAAAAAAATGGGAGCAAAAGTGTTGCGTTTATATTTTTATACTATGTTTTGAGTGCAGAATGGGAGCAATTAGCTCACTTGGGGGAAAAAAATAAACGTTTTTAATCTTATTCATAACATCAGGCTGTGGTAGACTTCAGCCTCTTATGGTGGAAAAGAATATTACAATAACAAACATACAAGAATCACCTGCCAAAACCTTTTTTTTTCACCTGTTCTGGAAGAAAATAATTTATGTCAGACTTGAGTTACATCCATCCAACACAGAACTTCAAACATTAAAATAAACTTGAATGAAAGCAGGTATATCAGGGTCCAAGCACCCAGAATCATTCAGTGATCACCAAGCTTTTGATCCCAAAGAAGGAACTCCCCCAACACAGCAATTCTCATCATCCCCACTTTCCAGTTTTCTTTTTCTCCCATTCTCACTATTTTTTTTCTCTTACACGAATCCCAAGCTCCAAAATATTTTCCCGTACTGACACTGACCGTGTTCTATTGCGATTTGCTGAGACACTTGGTCTGTGCTCGCTCTGGCAAAACAGTGAGCAGCTGTCAGCACCCAGTTCTGGCTCACAATGGATCCCGAACATGTCGCATCCCTAGCCTATAAGGGATGAAAGTGTTTGTATGAGAAAATCCACTCTAAAAGTCTCCATTATGATCTAACTGTACAAAGCTCTCACCACTTGCACAGTGACGTGCCAGGGCCTGGAGTAGACACGCATAGAATCCTCGTCATCGGAGATATGTTCCTGAGCTATCCCACACATGGTCACACTCTCATCACCTGTGTTATGAAACATGAGCAATACACCTAATTACACCTAAGCAACTCAAAAGATTTGTATTAACTTGTAATAGGCAACACTGTATTCTTAAATTTTCAATCCAGTTTGAAAACAGAACTGTATACATTTTTGTACTTTCATGATCATGTTGGAAAAACCTGCCATTAAAATAAATAAATAAATCTTTTAAGTCTTTTTTATTTTCAGAATTTAATTTTCTGCTGACAGACGGACAAACTAAATTAGAAAAGACATATTATTGTTTGTGCTTTAGAGTTGCAAGCGATCTCCTACTTACTAATAATGCTGTTGAACACCTGTCCCAGTGTTCTGTAGCTTTTCAGAATGAAGACGTGCTGCTCGCCACGTTTCTTTGAGGCTAAGGCATTCAACTGATCTTTCTTCACATGTTGCCCAATACCAAACACATAGACATCTGAAAACACAGACATAAATGTATTTATGCTGTATACATACCATGTCAACACACATTTAACACATAACACGTAAAACACACCTGATTGATGATTGCTTGTAATTTTGGTGATGTTGCAGCAGTTACACTCAGTGAAAGTAACGCATACATGTCAGTGGTGTATGTTAATACATGGTATATTAGAACATTTAGGCGTTTTTTACCCAGCATCGTCTCATCTGTGTGATCCTCAGATTTGCTGTTATAGCCCAGCAGATTCCTGATTCGGGCCAGGGCAATCTGAGGCTTGGTGCCTGTGTTGGAGTAACCTGCAGGCAGAGAGACATAACGAGGGAATGGAGGCTTGTATATGAAAATAAGGCTTTTCTAATGTCCACTTTCCCTGTATTAAAAGAGCTCTAATGGGCTGTAAAAGATTTTTACGAGCTAGAGATGCTCAACGGATGCCTTTTCAGCGCAAGTTTGTGAGACATTTCCTTCATCTTTACCGTCTGTTTCTATGATGATGATGTTCTGAGTCTCATTAAAATGGTACTTGGCGCTTCTTTGCTTAAAGAAGCTGATCATCTCATTGACACGGTGCAGGGCAGCGTGGAGGTTGGTGCCTGTCTTACGCCCATGAGCTGCAAATCAAGAACAAATGCAAAACATTGGATGCTTAAAAAATAAACTGATAAATGCTTTAATGAACTATTCAACACACTGGTGCATCATGGTTGTAGCATGCTGTACTGATCCAGGCATACTTGAGGAGATCACACCACAATATAGTTATTAAAGGGAAAGTTTGGATTATTTGAAGTGGGGTTGTTTGAGATACTTATCTGTAGTTTGTTAGTTGCAGTAGATGCTGCTGCCATGCTCCCAGTTTAAAGAAGCAGGGAGAGACATCAACAAAGAAGTTAAACAATGTACTGCTGTAGACAGGGTCAGCAAGAAAAAGGAATTTCAGCCACTTAAAAAAGTCCCCTAAAAGAAATCAGTGTACACTATATTTACATTCTTCTCACTGTTTTCTCTGACCATCAGGCAGCCTTTTCTGAGAAGGAAACCATTATAATAATATAATAATAATAATAATAATAATAATAATAATAATAATAATAATAATAATAATAATATCACTCTCTCCAAACCAACCAAACTCCACAGGAAAAATCATGATCATTTAGTTAGTTTATGTTATTGTGTGACTTCAGTGTTTTAAAAAGGATAGTTTGGATTCACTGTGACATAATAACACAAACTAACTAAACAATCAAGACCAGCAGCTCCTAGTTTGGTTGGTTTGAAGAGAGCAATATTTTGCTTATATAACAGTGGTTTTCTGGTAGAAAAGGTCGTCTGACGACAAAGTAAAGTGGTGAAAATATTCTAAATGTAGCATACACTTAAACTGATGTTGATTGATTGACTGATATTGTGGCCATTTTTTAAGTGGCTAAAATATCTTCTGTTCCTGACCATGTCCACATCAGTACATTGCTCAGCTTCCGTGCTGGTGCCCCTCTCTGATTCTCCCAGCTGGGGGTGTGTTGATCAGCATCTTCTGTAAGTAATACACTGACTATGTATAAGTACGTTATACAATTCTATATCAAATGATCCAAACTATCCCTTTAAATGAATGAAGGAAAATCAAGGAGGGTCCTACTATGGTAGTCAAACTCGGTCAGACGCCATATTACGTCCTCGGTGCTACTGCTTATATCAAATTCTCTGATGTTTACAATGTCTATAGTCTCGGTGGCGAATGACAACACATGGAACTTCATTTGCACTTCGTAGCTGTCCAACTAGAAGAAAAATGAAGAGAACATGTAGGTTTCACACCCACTGGGATAAGATGACAGATAGTAGGCCAGTGTAAATAAATATGAATAAAATCTTTTTTTTTTTTGGCACAGACCTTTCTGATAAGAGCAATGGTGGCATCCCTGGATTCTTCAAAGTCCTCCTTTCTGATGCTTCCTGATGTGTCCAGTAAAATGTATACATTCATACGACTGCCTTCAGCCACACGGAAGGTTCGGCCATAGGTCATACTTGCATCTTACACACACACACACACACACACACACACACACATTTAAAATTTCATGTTGTTTGTGCTGCATCACTGTCAATATGCTGATGACACAGTTATATACACCTTTCTTTTTGGAGTCTGGTGAGAGCACATCCATGATGCCTGCAAGTGACCCTGCCATGGCTGCTGCCACATTGTTGGGGGAGTCAAAAGTATATGGGCCTGCAGTAAAGCACAAAGGTTCCACACATGAATGTTTCATCATAATGTGACACTTTACCATGTACTGTCCTGGCACTGCATTGATATCCATTTGCTGCAGGTCTTAAAATAGGGATGATGAATTTTCTTTCTTCCCATTACTGATTCTAATACCCCAACTTTACTCATAAGCCATAAAACATTATGTAAATACATTAAATAAAATTTGACAAACATCTATATTAGGCCTTCTTATGACATATGTATTAACAAAAATCATCAAAAATTCATGTGAAACTTTTTATAATTACAAAAAGGTGAATTTGCCTCTGCATTTGGGAAGTATACATACATAGCTGTATTAAAAGTTAATGCATAACTTTTTGTATCATTGCATACCGCAATAATAATGCATGGTTGTCACAAAATCCCACAGCACACCTGGACTTGTCTCACAGTAGCTGCTGTGAGGAATAAATGATGTGGTATCAAATTGGTGCATAGACTGGCCTACTTGCCAATACTATACCAGTAGTATTGGACACATTTTCCGATACTGGTATTAGTATGGGAACAAGCTCAAAAATAAATCTTATTTTTTTAAGAGAAAATGCCTAAAAATTAAAAATTAAAAAAGCAATCACCTTGGCACCGTGGCGTTGAACCACTCCACTCCCTGTTCTCCAGGCAAACCCTTTCAGTTGACCCGAGCAGATCCAAACCAGCCTGACAACGGTAGATCACCTTCTCTCCCGTAAGAAACCGTCCCGCTGACCTCTGGGCCCCTGCTGGGATCCCCGGGTCACTACAGTCGTCAGCTGCATTTAAAGACAGAGGGGTAGTAGCAGAGAAAAAATATATAAAGATCTTTTTGAAAAAGATATTGGTATTTGTGCTTATATAGAGATGTACAGAATATAACTTTATTCTCAAAAGAGGATTATGTAGGACTTAGAAATGACGCACAAAAACATCAATCTTAAAACACTGATTCTTAAAGTTAAAGGGATAGTTCGGATTATTTGATGTGGGGTTGTATGAGGTAGATAGTCAGTGTATTACCTCCAGTAGTTATTAAATAACTGTGGTTTCCCATTGGTAAAGGCTGTCTGACAGCAAAGTAAAGCGGTGAAAATAGTCTAAATATAGCGCACACTTAAACTTAAACTTTTTTTTAAAGTGGGCTTTCTTTAGGTGGCTAAAATATATTTTACTGCTGTCCCCATCCACAGCGGTGGATTGTTTAGCTTCATAATGTAGGGTCAGGTCTACCTCATAAACCTTGATTCTACTTACATGTCCCCCCTTCTCTGTCCTTATCTCTGTCCTATATGCAGGTGTAAGGTCAGGTGTACAGTCCCAATAAAACCTGACTTCACTTATATAGTATTTTTGTATGATCTTGTTGGTGTAAAGCTAGGACACTGACGTCTAAGGGGGACATATAAGTGGAGACAGGTTTATGGGGACCAGACTCCTGACCCTGCACTACACTGCTGCTCCTGCTGTTTCTTTAAAATGGCAGCGTGTTTCAAAAGAGTAAATGCAAAATGTGGTCAGTGACCTGTTTTCTGTCACAGTAACCACAGTAAACTAAATCTGTTTATAGGGATCATATGTATTCATCAAAAGCTGCTTTAGAGTGTAAACCTCAGTAAGTATGAGCTTAGTCAGTGCATGTTCACTCTACCAGAAGCTCTAAAACATATGATAATATATAGCATAAGTCTCTCGGTCATACTCTATTGCACTGATGCAAGAGGGAAAAATATAGACATATATTGTCCATAATTTATACACATGATTTATGCTTTATCATGGTTTCCGTCCTCACCATGGTTGTCACAAATAGGAGTCGTTCCTGTCCACTCCCCAGAGAGTGTGCAATTTCTCTGGGCTGACCCGTGCAAGGTGAACCCTTCCTGGCAGGAGAAACTCTGTGTCATCCCAACACGTAGCCACTGGTCCCTGGGCCAGAAGTCACCATGATCCAGCTGGAGCTGAGCCGGACACAACACATCTGGGAGCAGGAGAGAGAGAGAGATGGACAAACAGAGAGGAGGAGGATAAAAGGAATGAAAATCATAGACAGCAGTACTTTTTCAAAATTCATATTATGAACACAAGAGTCCTATTGTGTACAGATGACACTGAATGCATCATCAGCCAAAATGTTACCTTTGCATGTGGCCTGTGACACCGGTCTGCCGTTGGCTAATCTCATGGGCGACCACTCCCCATCAGCACTGCAGAGCCTGTAGCTGACAGGGAAAGGGTACTGCCCTGGGCTACAGTGATAGATCAGCACACTGCCCTCCAGCCCGCCCTGTACAGGAAACACACTGGGCTAAATTAAGTAACATGAAGTTTTCCAGTAAAAAGATGCTTGATTCGTTTCACTTTCCAGATCTTGTAGTTCCTTTTTATCATGATCAGAAAATGATCCTAATTCCAATGCCCATTGCAAATTTAATGAGAAGGTGGCATTTTTGAATGTTTTGTCTGAACCACAATCCAAAACCCTACAAGATTTTCATTTTGAAATGATTAAAGAGATAAAATTAGTAAATCCTCCATTTTGAGAAGCTTCAACCAGATGTTTTGAAAAATCATCACATTTTCAGTCGATCGACTAATCAATTAATGAGCTAATGATTTCAGCTCTAATGTCCAGCCCATTATTTTTTACCTGTGAATAGGTGACATTTCCATTGTTGATGGTCTCTGTGGTTGAGCAGTTCAAAGGCTGTGGATCCTCATATGTTTCATCCTCATAAATATACTCACCATACTCCTGCAGGGACACTGGAACACAAATATTTTAAGTGTTAGTAATAAACATGAATTTCTACATGGATGCACAGGCAAATGGGTGCAAAGGCACCATATGCTATGATACGATCAATATTAAATTGAGGTAATCACACACAGATGTGCAGTAAGTGCAACACAAAACTAAAATGCTCACCCTCCCGGACAGAGACAAAGAGTAGGATCCATATGGACTTGACATACATGACCAGACCGTATAACTGGCGTTGGTGTCTTTGAGTGACAGAAACCACAGCCAGAGTGTCTGTATTGACCTGCAGTCAGCTGTTTTATTTGATGACTGATTACCCATTAACATAGAAGCACCAAACAGGGAAGGACGGATTGAGCAATTTAGGACAGAACACAGATTTGAGCTCTTACTTTCATATTCAGTTGCACTCATTTCATCTGTTTCTGTTTAGGATTCTGTGAAGTATTTCTTTGGTGACATTTTCACTTCTAATTTCACTACTAAATTCTCATGACTGAATTTTCATTACTAAGTCATTCAACCCTGTAAAGCCTGACACATCAAATAATTGCCAAAGATTTTTAAAAATATTTAAGTGTTTGCCTTAAAAAATGCTTGATATGTCAGGCATTTTTGAAAATTCATTGATCACAATCACTTTTTCAAACATGAGAGCATTATAATGAGAGCAGACTGCATATATAACACATAAATGCATCTCAATTTCCACTCTACTTATACCTTAAGATGACATTTCAATCTCTAATTAGTTTATTTCAACACAATTTTACTATAAAATAAGGTACAAGATATTAAAGGCATGCTGTGCAACATTTTCCTTAAAAAAAACAATGCTTTGAATCATATAAACAGAATCCCTTTCAGTCATGGCTTATGACCCACTAGAAGTCTGTAGTGGAGGCTGCATCTGCAGAGACACTGCCCCCTGCCTGCATTTTCTTCTTTTCTCATTATTTTGCTGTGCTCGGGACATTTACCAACCCAAAACATTAGTATTTGACATCCTGGGAGTGAGACACAACAATTAACTATCTTCCTGGTGCGTTTATTAACATCTTGGACAAATCTTACTGATTACTAACTATTCTTACCATAACCTTTTTAAATTAGCAAATATTTACCAGCCAAAAATATGTGAGTTACTAAATGAAGGCAGCCATGTTGGATTTTGCACTCACAGGCCAGCTGCTGCCTGCAGTGCTCTGATCATCCACCAGAGGACGAAAGACATGTCTCAGATTGCACACAACAGTTTTTTTTTTTTCCACAAAAGTATTGATTATATTGATGTTGTAGAAGTCTCAGAATCTCATGTATCCAGTATGATACAAAGGGTGTTACAGGGTTAAAACCACAAGTGGCCTCCTAAAAGCTGCTCTGAAGCTTTTTAGGACACTCAACTGCAAGCCAGTTTTGGGCAACTAATACAATTTCAAATCTCACAATCTTGTTAGCGCTTGTCACTACTTTTCACCATTTCCAAATCCAACACTGTTGTTGTTTTGATTTATAATTACCCAGAATAATTACCACTGTCTCTGTGCCAGTGGTTTTTAAATGGTGTGTAGTGGCTCACATGTATTTGTGTGTTCGTGCACCTGCTCGCTCAGGTTTGAGTCTGCGGGCGCGCGTGTGAATAAAACATTTTAGGAGCTTAAGAGATCCTTATGGGGATTATAGAGAATTAACAAGGACCTCCACCTCCACCTCGACCCTCACCCCTTCTCCCCTTTTCTGTCCTCCCTCCTCCTCCTCCGAGGAGCTCAGTCCTCTCAGCTGACTCGGCTTTGTTCAGCACTGTGAAGGAGTTTCTAAAACTCTTTTGTAACCACTCACACACAAAAGAAATACGGGTTGATGCTGCTCAAACAGACAGTTGTAGTAGAAAAATAGTGCCAAACATGGATATTTTTTGATATTTCAAATTTTGAGCTCTTTGCTACAAATTATATCACAATAATTTTTTTTTTTAGATTTTATCTGTATTTACGTTGATGGATGTTTGACAAAGGTCTCTGCTGTGCTGGAGGAGTGAAGGCCGTGAGCTTACTGCACTTCAGTGGGAGTTTACTGTTGGAGCAAAAAGTGAACGATGTTAAGAAAACCCAAGAAAACATCTTCGACGTTCCTTCATGTAGAAAGAGGTCTCTTTACAATGTCACAACGGATATATCCATCACAACATCAGGCTGTGTAAGAAGAGAGACAGTGGACTAAAGATGTCTGACCTCAGCCAAGTTGCAGTGTATTCAGACTCTTCAGATATTTATAAGGTGAGTGAAGATGATTTTTTCTGAATAGCTGGGTTTATACAGTATATACCTGACATGAAGGCTAATTGGGCATTTGGTTTTTGCAATACATCATTCATACAACCCTGCTATGCCAGTTCTACTCTTGTAAAATAGACCTTTTTCACTGCAGCCATATTGAAATGAAATAGCAGGGTAAACACAGGTGGTACCAATGATACTAATGAAGGCCCTGTTCCATTTTGTGTAGCAGGACCTTCCCCATGAGCCAAAATGCACAACAGCAGCACCCTGACTCTTTTTGACCTGACTGTCATTGAATCTTAATTAGTATCATTGGTAACGCCTGTGTTTACTCTATTATTTCATGTCAAAATGGCTGCTGTGAAAAACGTCTATTGTACGTGAGTAGAACTGGCATAGCAGGGTTGTATGAATGATGTACTACTGCCAAAAACAAATGCCCAGTTACACTTACTGTGTTGTATAGTGCAACCCTGCATAGCTGTGTGATTTTGAGAAGGTGTTATTTTTAGGCTTAAAACATAAAATTGTTTCTCATCTGTATATTATCCATGTAAATGTAACAGTATTGTATGGATTAGTAACAATTACATGGCGACTGCTTGGTTGGTTTCCCTACACTACCCAAGATTATCTACAGTCACTTGCTTTAAAGGTGCAGCATGTAAGATTTACAGGGATTTATTGTCAAAATATTTATTGCTATTTTTTCATTAGTGTATAATCCCCTGAAAATAAGAAGCATTATGCTTTAGTTACCTTAGAATTAGCTGTTTATTGCTCCAGAAGATGCAGGTCCTTCCACAGAGGCTACCATGAAGCACTGCTATGCTGCTACAGTAGCCCAGAATGGACAAAACACTGGCTCTAGATTTTTTGTGCACAGCGTTTTGTGCAAGTTTCACGGCCACTGTACCTTCTCTTACACACTTGGAAGGGGAAAATGAGACGCCAGTTTTGCAATCTGCAAGCTCACATGATATGCCACTAAATCCTACAAACTGGTCCTTTTAAAATAGCTATAATTGATATTTTTGTGATAAAGAAAAGTTAGCAACTAACTGGTAAACATAGTTGAGCATTTAGCCACTAAAGAGCCAGATATTTATCATTGGTATAGACCAAAAACAGAGCCGAGACAGTAAATGAAACAGAGTGAATATTGGACTTATCTTCGCCATGTGACCAAACACAAGTTGAATGCCAGTGAATGCTAATGTTGCTCTGTAACTGCTGGATGTGTGAACAAGCAACTCTTTGCTGAAAAGTTCATCATATCGACTTAAAACATGACGATATGACAATGTTGTGTTCTCAACTTGTTTCCACTGCTCACACATGCCCAAAGAATCAGCTATTGTAGATATAGAACGAGCAGCAACCTCTGGGACGGAAAAATGAAGCCAGTACTTAAAAGCTAATAAACTGCAGTTCTTTGAACAGCTACTTGAGACTGGGTCCAAAAGGGAATCAGCAGAAATAAACATGTTTATAGCCTGGTACAAAAACCGGCTTTGGTGTGTATTGCTAATTTCCACCGTCATGACGACTGTACAGATGGTGAGATTTTATCTAACTCACCCATTTAAATTCAAAGTTACACTTCATTAAGGGCATGCTTTGAGTGAGAGGTGTGTACTGTCACAGATGGCGAGCCACTTCATTCAGCTGCTACATCTGCACTCACACTCAACCTCTTTGCCCATTTCTGGATTGGCCAGAAGTTCGCCGTGTTGACACTGCCAAGAAACCTATGGGTATTATCACAGAGACACTGTCCAACCCCACCTGACTGAGAGAGGCAGTAATGGAGCCATAAAGAGAAAATAAAGCTAGCAAACCCACACAGTTACACAGCAAAAGTTTGCTAGCATTAGTTAACAGTAGCAACCACAAGCTAACCAGACCAGACCAGTCAAACCAGACCAAATAGAGCCGTAGCAGCAGAAGCCCTGAGCATGTCCAGATTTGTAAAAGTATGTTTTATTTCTTATGAAATCAACTTTTCATTTGAAAAAGGAAGAATATATTTATTCTTTGAAAAACAGCAGTGTCACTTTTTTCTCATTGACAGTTTCATTTCCACTTCTTGCTGTTTTGCTTTCTGCAGAATGTGTTCTGCAACCCTGCCTTCGAACTGGAGGGGGAGCGAGAGGAGAGGGTGGAGGGATTCAGGACATCATCATCGACCCCTGAGCCAATCAAACCGCCTGCAACTAGTAAGTCAACCAATCAGCTTGCTCCTTTATGTGACTAACTTTGAACTGAATTACAACTGTAGACTGTATGTATTTGTGTATGTGTGTTGGATTAGCAGCATCATTGCATCACTTAAACTGTGCTTACTTCAAAGCCCCTGTAAACCCAGATCCACTATAGTCTTCTAATCATAATTAAGTTTTTGTACACTTTCCTGAATTGGGTTTCAGCAGGGTGTGTTTGTGCTCAGAGATTTATTACAGAAATTCCACAATGAATTCCACAAACCAATTGTAAAAAATCCATTTAATTTGCTATGTGGGTGCAATAAAACTTTTCTGCTCCCTCTGCTGCTCTCTGAGTCTGAGCCAACTCAACAACAGAAAGCTGAAGCTGTTATATCACTCCTTTTAACACACAGTGATTTAACCTGGCTGAAATCAGTATCGGTTTAAGTGTGCGCTGTATTTAGAGCATACCGATTGTGAACTGAAGCCGCTGTCTTTGCTATCTTCACACCTGCAAAACTCCAGTGAATAATAATTTCTTCCTGGCAGGACATGTGAGTTGCTGATCTATAGAGGTCTAGAGTCCTCTTCCATAGAAGTCACCATGTTGCACTGCAATGTTTCTTGTAGTAGCCCAGAAAAGCCAAAAGCCAAACACTGGCTCTAGATATGGCCTTTTGCATTTTTCACATTTATTTGCAAGTTTCCACACTTGGAAGGTGAGGGTGATTCGAGCTCCAACACATTGGTCCTTCAAGTCTACAGTCCTCTTTAACACAACATAGGACACCATTTTAATAGTGAGTTGTTCGATGAAAGGGAGAGAAGAGAATAACTTCTAACTAATATGCCAAACAAACCAGAAAATTATCATCATAAAGTGTATAAACTTTGGTAGAAATTAAGATCTACTCTGTCCTGTCACATACCCGCATGCTTATGTGTGTGTGTGTGTGTTCTGTCATTCAGACCTCGGCTGGGGTCTGTTTGGGGTGTGTGTGATGCGTCTGCGGGCCCCGAGTTGTGGCTGGGGGGTGGTGGTGTTCTCTGCTGCTGCTCTGCTCCTGTTGGCAGCCATTGGACTGGCGCTGGCCCTCATCCTCACACGTGAGTCTCTGCTGCACCTCAGAGAAGTCATTACACTGAAAAAGAAACACTTAAAACTGATTTAAAGGGCTTGTTACAGATAAAGTGATGTTTTATAACTTATAGCTGTTCCTATATGTGCTTTCATGCAAACTGAAAAGATAAAGTATCATGATTTTACCAGTACTGCCCTGCTCTTACTGGAAAGGAACTGGGAAGGTAAAATGGGGTGCATCTAACTGCTTTATTTATTGATTTTTCTGGACTGTAATAATCATCTTTTTTTCTAAAATGACCCTCTTCTCCCCAGGATCATGTTTTTATCCTGTGTCTTTGTTTTCTGTCCTCGATTTAGAGATAAAAGGGCAGGCAGTGGAGGATCAGGTGTTGTCCACCAGCCCTCCAGACCTCCTGAGTGCAGGAGACGGAGTGTCCCATACTTTACCCACCATCCCTGCCAACAGAAGTCAGCTGGACAGTACAGCCGCACCACAGCCTGCTAGGATCCCACCATCTGAAACACGTAAAAGATTCAAGCCGAATGGCACTCTACATAATTTGTGTATTTTTTCATCTCATCCTCACCCAATAAAAATATTATCTTTTCTTTATCTTGCTGCTCTTTCCTTCGTGTCTCTCAGGTTGTGGAGGGGTTTTTACTGATTCAGAGGGCAGTTTCAGTTCTCCAAACCACCCTGGCTCCTACCCCTCCAACTTGCTATGTGTCTGGGTGATCCGAGTCCCACCCCCCTCCCTGGTCCAGATCCACGTCTCCTCTTTGTCTGTAGAGGGACCCTCACCCTGTCTGTTTGACTGGCTGGAGGTGCAGGAGCAGATAGAGCAGAGCTCTGTGGTCACCAGGTTGGTCAGACCCCACCTTCATGAGTCAAATACTTTCAGGGCCTTTATCAGTTTCCAGTCAAGCAGAGTCAGATGTTGTTTTCATGCTACAACGTTTTGGGCTCTCTTATGAAAGCTTACACATCTGTTGCAAGAAGGCTTGAACTTTGCACTCATGTTTGGTTGTTTTCTGTTGCTCTCACTGTCACTCTAGAGAAAAACAACAAAAGTATTAATGTGATATGTTTCTTCTCTTCTTACCCAAGTAGTTTAAGTAAGTGATTTTCAAATAGTGGTCTGGGGACCCCCAGGGGTCCGTGGTACTCTAGCATGGGGTCTATTAAAATTTTTCTAATTCATTAATTTAAACACACAATATGTAAATTAATTAAAACAATAGCAAAAGACATCGTGAAGAGGTGTTGGATCATGGGTGTTGTTATCTTTACTTTTAAACAACAACCATACTTAATGAAAATCCATCTGACATGACTCAGGCAAAACTGATGATCATGAATGAGGTAATAGTTAAGTTTTATTCATACTACATCTAGCAAACTTTTGTCCTCACTTTGTGATCTATCTGACGTAACCCATGTTTTCCTGGAAATCATAGCAACTAGCAACGGCTAGCAAGATATCACGCATTTTAACATTGTTGGAAACATGTCTAGTGTTTTTAGGCATTTTATTGCAAAAATGCTAGCTTTAATTTATCATGATATAAAATATATGTATTTACTAATTTATCTATTGTGGTGGACAACTTCATTATAGCTTGTATATATTTCAGAATAAGACTGATCATTACTTGTTTACACAAACTATCTCCTTTCCACTAACATTTTTTATTAAAGTCCCAGGCTAGGACTATTATTGTTGTTTTTATGTGTTTTATTAGGTCTATTGTATATAATTTCATATTTTTATTGTATATACATACGCATTAAGAGTGAAACACAGTTCGTTGATGTGTGTCTATGTATGTTATGGATATACTGTATTGACAGGGACGTGTAATATCTTTTTCATTTCTCTTCTGTTATTCTTTCACATAACTAAGTAGAAGTGGGAAAAAGGCTACATCAAGTCCTTCCAAGAGTGGGGTCCTGGGTATATTTTCTTGCAGGGGTCCTCAGCTGAGAAACACTTGTGAACCTCTGGTTTAAGTGTTTGGTGGACTTAAGAATCTTTGTCAGGGTTCGTGTCATTGCTTCAAAAAGTTGGTAGATGGCACTAAAGGTCTTTGCATAATCTAAGAGTACTTCTAAGTACTGAAGTTTTCATGGAAAGATTGTGTGTGAATAGTTTGACCTTTTTGCTTACTTGTATTCTTGGAAAGTGTCATAACATGATTCATGAAATTCGAAAAATGTTACATAATTTACCCACAAATCCTTTCAAGAATTTACAGTGTAAAGTTCAGACTCAAACTCCAAAGCTGTGATCTGGAAATGAAAGAAGATTAATCAAATGAAGGTTTGCCCTGGCCTGGTGAAAAATAAAAATAAATATGAATATAAATATAAATATAAATAAGTACATTAAATTTTAGCATACTTGAGTGTACTTGCAGTCAGACCGATCATCAGTATGCTAATGATTAATTAACTTGATGTTTGCTGATTTGGAACAACTCATTTTTAAGCAAGTGTATTTTTGTTGTAATTAAATTGTAGAAAAGCACAATTGTAAGTATATTTAGTGTACGTTTATGTGCTAAAGTGGAACAACTCCAAGTATATATTCAAAGTACACAGAAGTACAGCTTTAAATAAATTTATACTGAAGCATGCTTAATGAAGTGCAATTAAAGTACACTTTAGAAAAGCATATTGATGGTGTAATACAAACCACTTGAAAATAATTATACTTTAAAAAAAACAACTAAATGGCCAACATAAGTATTTGCAGTTTAGTATACTTTTAAAAAGTACACTAATGAACAATTTAGAATACACTTATAATAGTGCACTTCTTGTAAGTACACTATAATCAGCATTGCAGTATTTGCATGTTTATTTTTAGTACATTAAAAGCTACTTCAAAGAACTTCCATATTGATTTTGACTTAAGAATAAAATAACATAAATAAAAATCTCCTGCATCATTTTAACTGGCTAACATACTACTCACTGCAACTCCACCTGGGAAAATGTAAACACAATCTTGCTTCATCTGATTTCAAGGAGAATGTGACCTGGTGGCAGGCATAAAGAATAATTAAACAGAAATAGACAATATTCCTGCTGGTAGTCTTGTTTGCTTATGTAGATCACATAGAGGTATCAGTAATAAATTAAGACTGTTTCATAACCAGTTAAAAACTCCTCTCAGTAGCTTTAAATTAAACTTAATGACATCTATTTTGAAGTACACTTTAAATATACTTTAAATACTTTAAGTACACTTTTAATAAGTTTTGTATTTCTAATACACTGAGGTATATCACATTTTTATTATTGTCTTGTCTTTATTGCCTGTCTTTCTCTCCGGCAGGTTCTGTGGTAACGTGGCACCACCGACAGTCAACACGAACAGCAGCACAGTGTGGGTCACGTTCCACTCTGATGGCAGCATCGCAGGCAGCGGCTTCACTGCACAGTACAGGGCCATACTGCCAGGACACAGTCAGTAGTGTGTGTGTGTGTGTGTGTGTGTGTGTGTGTGTGTGTGCATCTGCAAATACGTGTCCTCTTGTGCTCATGCCCATTTGCATTCATGTGCATCTGTGCATATACATGATCTACTGTGTGTTTTCTCAGAGAGCTGCACCAGAGAAGAGTTTATGTGTGATAGTGGTCGCTGTCTGCTGCCTGTGTCTGTGTGTGACGGACATCCAAACTGCCACGACCAAACAGACGAGGCAAACTGCAGCCACAAACACAAAGGTGAGAGCATGCAGACAGAGTTAACATTAGTCATTTTTTCTGCACTAACACTAACCCTTTCACAGAATGTGGCGGGCAGAAGACTGGGCCGTATGGTTACCTGTCAAGTCCAAACCACCCAAAGCCATATCCTCACCAACAGGTACATTCTTAACCATGTTTACACTAGCCAAACAGACTCTAAACCAGCCATTTTGAGGATCATGAAAGTTGTGTTCTTCTGTTTTCCATCAGTTGTGCATATGGTATTTATCTGTTGAGGAGGGTCACGTCATCACACTGAGCTTCAGGAACTTCAGCCTGGAGACACAGGATGTGTGTGAGTTTGATTACGTGGAGGTGCATGACAGCATCAATACAGGAGCTGGAAGAGTGCTGGGAAGGTGAGACTCACCACAGTTTTCATCATTAATTCTCCACATCAGATGTTGAATTCAAATACACAGAAACTGAGCTTGGCTCCTCCGTTCAGCAGGAAATAATGGTAGCCTGCCTGATAGCGATTTTTTCTCATATTACAACTAAACTAAAACACACTAAAATATGTTACTAAAAACATGTTAAGCAAGAAACAGACAATGCAGTAACAGAATATTGATCACATTTGATCAACACTGCCTAGTTTGACAGTTTGATCTGAGTTTCAGGAGGCTCTGTTTGAAACTGAAAACACGATGACAGCCACCTGGTTGCGATCTTTCTCTCAACAATACACTAAATTATGTTGTTGAAAACATTTTGAGTGAGAAACAGACAACAGGGTAACAGAATCTTGATCCATATTTGATTAATACTGTCTAGTTTGGCAGTTTGATCTGAGTTTTGTGAGCCCTGTGTTTTGGACTGGACAGACTTACGGAGAATGACTTGGAGCCACGCCCTCAAACCATACCCTGCTTTATCGTCTTTTGTACTCTAAATGAGACAATAATTTACTAAATGAACATCTTGCTGTACAGAAGACTTTAAACTAGAGATTGAGGCCATAAACTCATTAGCTAACTGTTAACTAAGGTCATAAATCAAGTGAGGAGCAGGCTCATTTCATCAATCGTATTTCTTTTTGGCACCACTGCAGTTGTCCGCTGTTGGCCATTAGAAAGAATGCATGTTTCAAGCACTTGCACAGTGGCTTCACTTTTCAGACCCAGAGGTATATTTAACATACGGTCTGTGAGGAAGATCTACAGTGGCCACCAAACTCATGAAAACAGAGCCAGTGTTTGGTTTGTCCATTCTGGGCTACTGTAGAAACATGGCGGCCTCCATGGACCTGTGCCCTCAACAGATGTAAAGGTTTTAAGTATAAAGTAATGAAAACACAACATTTCTTATTTTGAGGCGATTATACACCAATGAAAACATACTTAGATATTATTATATTATATGCCAATAAGTCCCTGTAAATCTTACACACTGGACCTTTAAATCCTGTATTTTGAGGGTGAGTAAGGGTAAATATGTGTCCCCCTTTATGGGTGTTGTATAACCACAATGTTCTGAAGCAGCTTTTGTTTCCTCTCCTCTTTTGTCTCAGGTTTTGTGGCACCACCTTCCCTCCAGACCTGACCTCATCTGGCCCCCACATGACTGTGGTGTTTGTGGCAGATGAAGGTGTCGCCGACAGCGGCTTCAACGCAACATACCACGCCGTGTCTGTACTGGACAGTGAGTTCTTGCTTTTGTAAAGCTGTTTCTTATTTAATCAAAATGCTACTGGCGCCATATTTTCTTCTTTCTTCCTTTGTTTTACTTCCTGTCTCCCTTGTTCTTCTCCTTCCTCTTTCCTTCAAATCTTACCTCTATTTGATTGTCTTTCCTTTGTTCTCTGACCTAGATTTACTCTTCAGAAACTGGCAGTTTATACATGATGCTTTGTTCCTTCTTTAAAGGCCCAAATTCTTTCCTATCACAGTTCTTTCTTCCTTTTCCTATAATTTGTGCTTTGCTCTTCACATTGTTAAATTTTGCTTTCTCTAATCTTCTCCTGTGTGTTTTCTTCTTTATTCAAAGGGACATGTGGTCCCAGCCAGTTTGCCTGCAGTACAGGGGAGTGCCTCCAGCAGCAGTGGTTGTGTGATGGATGGAACGACTGCCCTGATGGAGCAGATGAACAGGGCTGTGACAACTCCACCTACCCTCCCTTCAGTGAGTCCCTGTTGTCTCTGACCTCGATCTGAGTCCAGCTGGAGCCACAGATACTGTGTTTTTTGTTTCCAGAGCCAGAGTTTTGATGCTGAAATCTCTCTCTCTCGAAAAAAAAGAAACCTCTATCAGAATAGATTTTGCAGAACAGATTTGATTTGTCACTAACAAACCAAAACTAGAATTACTGCCTTCCCGTTGTATGCCTTCACCCACCAGCTGGCTGCAGTTCCAAACTCACAGAATTTGTGAAGTGAAGAATTTAAAAGAATAAAAGTTATTAAATGTGTTTTTTTGCTAAATAGAAGTTACCATAATATTGATATGATTGCAGTGAATAATTTCCAGTGAGAAACATGCTATCTTCACTTAGAGACTGTTTTTACAGAGGAGTACAGAGAACTGATATAGGGCTGAACATTATGTCACACTGAAGTTGACCTTTGACCTTTTGGATATAAAATATCATCACTTCATCATTTTAAACTACTAGATATTTGTGTGTAATTTTGCCAAAACAGGCTGCAACGGCTGCAGTGCAATTCTCGGGGGCAATTATGCCCGTCAAAATACATCCACTAAAATGCTTATGCTGAGATTGTTATTCTGACGGTGTTTAATGCTTTAAAGGATTATTTTGGATCTGAACTAACGTGTTAAAACACCAAAGTCACACAATAACACAAACAAACCAACCAAATGAGGCAGCAGTAGATGGGCAACATGTGTGTTCTGTGGGGTAAAATTACTGTCTTGGTCAGAGGAGACTGGAGGGTTTGAAGAGAACAATATAACAGCTTGAGTTCCACATCAGAAAGGGCTGTTTTCAAAGGACAATCTCTGTAGGGATCAGTAATGTTGTCAGACAAATGACACAGAAAAATAATCTAAAACAACCATTTGAAGGGCCATCCACATCAAGGATTTTAACTACAACAAAACAGTTCTACAATCGTTCTAACCCAAGTGGATGGGGGAGTCTGTACCACAGCTTTATAATTCCGGTGTACTATATTTTATATTTTTTATAGTCACAGTTATAGTCCTGGGTGTGGATGGCCCTTTGATGCACCCATTGCAGCCCGATTTGTGGCTGCCAGCTGAGGTGATCTACTAGACCAATTCCAAAACTTTTGTACCTATCATTACTCATTTAGAAATATGTTAAAAAAATAAAAAAAAAGATGGCCCAGGTTTAATTATTAGGCACTGAACATTGCTTGTATCATGATTTACTTTGTGTATTAGAGACTGTAAGTTCTGGCTCTCTGAAAGCTAAATCTTAAGACTGCATAAACGTAAAGTAAGAATAGGAATGACTTTTTCTCTCCGTGCCCTCAGCTTCATCTTGTGAGTTCGTTGAGGTAGAGATGTGTAAAGGTCTCAGCTACAACCTCACCTCATTCCCCAACATCTGGCTGTCCATTGCTGATCAGAGAGAAGCTGCCACACTCCTGCGACAGTACCGGGTAACAACCACCTTCATTACTAACATAAATTACGTTGAATAATCTTCAAAACATTCAACCTAACACACTACCCTCTTTGGAATTTTGTCCGCCAGGTGCTGATGGAGTTGGCGTGCTTTGAGCCCTTGCGGAGGCTGGTGTGTGGAATGTTTCTGCCCCAGTGCAGCCCTCAGGGTGGAGTCCTCCAGCCCTGCCGCTCAGTCTGCTCTTCTGCTGAGAAGCAATGCAGCCAAGCCCTGGATCTCTTCTCTTTCAGCTGGCCCTTCAACTGCCACCTCCTGCCCGACTCACAGGACCCCATGGAGTGCTCACTGCCGTGACACAGAGTTTGAAGTTTCAATTGAAATGATCGTCTCGACTCCAGTCTACTTCAGTGTTTGAGGACAGAGGTGCCTGCATTTTACAGAAGTGGAGACTAATTTTCTGGACTCTGACCAGCACGTCCACAGCGTTCAACAGTTGTGTTGTACAAAGCAGTTTCACTTGTAGGATGACTGCAACCCTCATTACACACTACTGCCTATAAAGCCTGTGGTGCTGACAGAAAATTGCAGCACGGTAGCTATTTTTAAAGGAAAGCTTTAAAGAACGTAGATGAAAAGTAGTTTTTGTGTGATTCAGATACAAGCTAAGTGAATTTAAAGTTTTCAATAGGAATAAAACTGTTGTAAATTACATTTTTGCACTATTTATCACTTGAAATGAGGTCTGATCTATGAAGAAAAATGAATACAGGGAGAAATATCTTTAAAACAACCTTTATTGCATTGTTCATCCACACCACATGATGTGCTTTTATCATTTCAGCATTTTTAACAGTCCACATTTGATCTAGAGTGAGATTAAATGGGCATGAATTGAATCACACTGGAAATTAGGAACTCTGTTGTGGTGTGTGTTTCGCTGAGCCCACATGTAAAAATACAACAAACACAAGCCTCATGTGGCAAAAGTTAACTCACCGACTCATTGATTGAACTTAATTTGGTTGGTAAAAAGTGGTACAGAAGATTTCAAGCAGAATTTAAGGATTTGTAAGCATTTAAATAATAAAGCAGTGCATATATTGATACTGTTGAGGTAAGAATAAGTCAGGATAATAAAGCTGTTCTACAAATTAATGGCCAAGACTTCTAACACCTGCTCTTGTTCAGTCACATCCACACAGCCGGCCATCATCTTCGTACACCTGATCCATTCAGTAGAGAGAAAGTGCCCAAGTAGAAAAATCCTTCTCCTGAGTATGATCATCCAAGAAATGACAGGAAATTACATTCATAAATGAGACTGAGTGAATGAAAATATTTTGTACTCACTGATACCGGACAAGATTTTGTGACAGAAAGCTTGATTGCACATTTGTAATAATCAAATCTGAAAATGTGACTGGGCTGCTAAGAAGGGACGATGAGTTTCAGGGTGTGGTCTAGAGCTACAGCTGTCAGTCCCCACACTCGATGCTTCCCATTACGAAATACTGGGAGGGTGTATCCATACTTGTCACCAGTGCGGAAGTGCGTGTATCCACGGTTCTGAGGGTTGCACAAGTGTGACAAGGACAGGGTGAAAATCTCCTCCACCTGGGATGGAAACAGACAAAGATAAATTTGGTTCCAAGCAGAAACCAATCAGAAAAGAGGTGTGGAAAGTTATTTGATTACTTGTGTAATAATTTGTAATTTTATGTAGCCAATTTTAAAAAGAAAAAAGAATTAAATTAAATTAAATTAATATGTGATAAAACCAGTAAAATTGACTGAACTTTGGGTAGGTGAGATGAATCCACATGACCCATAAAAAGAGACATTTTTTAAAATCTACCTTGACATGCCTTCTAAAAACAACCCTGTTACATCCAACTCTCAAACTTGTAGAATACAATACAGTTGGAGTTTGGAGTTTCACCTACGATGACTTTAACTAAACTCCTGTTTCCAGAACATTTGAAACGCAGACTTCAGCTCATAAACTTTGGCCAAATCCCAACGTCCCCCCTAAGCCTTAAGCCCTGAACCATTATGGACTTTAGCTGATGACATCTGCAGTACTTGAGCGTGAGAGGCTGTAAGGGGTCAGAATGGTACAAATAGGAATGGTACAGAACTTTGCAACATATCAAAGTGAAAGAAATTAAACAACTGCATATGAAGAATATAAAATGAAAATATTACAAGGTAATTACATAAAAATAAAAAGAGACATATACCTATACACAAATATGAATATTTTCAGTCAGATGTTTCAAGGAAAAATGTTCCAGTGTTTTAAAAGCTCACTTTTGTTGTTGTTTAATAAACCAAGTGGTTAAGAATTCAGTTCCAGAATAAAAGGTGAGATACAGTATTAATACATTTTTGTTTGTAAATAAGAAAACTTTGCTTATAGAATAATGACAATAAGGGTGCTGTCATATAGTGTCCTTTTTCTTAAAAAACTCTTCTGGGGTTCCCCTGGTCACCCTGTGGTTAATGTCACAACACTATGAACTGTGAACTCTGAACAGAAAGTCTGTATAAAGGGCTCAAATAGTCTGCGAGAGAGCCCTCATGGACTTGATGATTTGATAGTGGGACAACACTAACTCCTCACAGACTTACCAGGAATGCACCTCAAACTGATTGGACCATTGTCTTTACCTGCCGCCATTTGCTGCCAGAGTCAGTGTTGGGCATGGCCAACTCACAACAGAGATGAGAAGAAAGCAACATAGCTCGCTCTTAACTTATTTCAATCATCATCGGAAAAAAAAA
>JAJHUR010095923.1:0-12253 GCA_027495735.1 Lutjanus campechanus | reverse complement strand
CAGATTTTGATTTTTTTAAATGTCCTCATCCTGTGACTAACTGGAAAAATGAAATACTAATAAATATTGTCCACAAATATAATTTAATTTTTGTCAATCTTACTTACCATTGGGATATGAAAGGGTCCGATGACAGTAGCTATAGCCATGCAAGGAGAAGAGGAGCTCTCACCCATAACAGCCTGCACTTGGGCAGGTCTAGTACATGGTGCCTCAGAGGGTGCCGATACCACATCGTTACCATTAGCCAGGGCCAGTGCGACCCTCACTCCTCTGGCAATTGAGCCACATGCATCATAGATCTTATAGCCCAGAGAGATGCCAGGCAGAAGGTCTGTGCTGTTATTAATCTCCTCTATGGCAAAGAGCATAGCCTGGGCAAACTGGAACCCTCTGAAATTCAAACTTGATGAAGACAGTTATAAATAGTCGGAAGCTTAGAAAAGAAAATTGTTTTCAAACTAGACACAATAACAGCCTACACACAAATATTTTTAATACCCTGTTTGATAACCTTTTTTGTATCACTACTTACTTCTTAGGCATTTTAAATCTACATACAAGTGTAATTCACCTGGTGCATTGCAGTGGCAGTGGTCTGTGCATGTAGGTATCATGCCTGTTTTTCCACTTGCTGTGTAAAGAGAAGATTCCTCCTAACATAATGTCCCCGACCTTAGATAGCTGGGGGTTCTCAGGATCTCCTCTCCGCCTGCACACCATCTCCTCAGCCTGAGAGACAGACGCCACCAACAACAGCTGTAAGAGTGCCCAACCCTTGTCTTGCCGCCTCTGTGTGAATATCATTCTGCCTAAAAGAGCTAAACCATCACACACATGGCATCACATATGCACCTTTGTGCAAATCGAAACCTTGCACTGGCATTTATGCATTTTGGACCAGTATAAAAAATCGTGACTGCACTTTGATATTTTTTCTCTGTGGACCTACAAAGTGTGACAAGGAGAGGGAGGTTCCCAAGAAAAAGAGTTTTGGTCCTTAGCCTGTTTTAAACATCTTGTGCATCTTATGCATAGAACGCCTGTCCAAGACACACCCAAAGTAAATTCAAAGGTCCTCTCTAACAGTTCTGAGTAGGTTAACTTAAATTTTCCCCCACCAGTCAGAATCACTGAAAGTGCTGCTGTTGTTAAGTAATAGAAGTTTGAACACACTGAATTTTTAGGGTTTTATTCCCACCTGAATACTTTTATACAAAAATACCTCTGCAGTGACCTTTAACTATGACTTATTAGCTGGAAAAGGGAATGAGACTTCAACATTCAGCCTTACCTAGTCCCAAGTTCAAATGTTAACAGTACCACAGAAATTTAATATTGGAGCCCAAGTCCCAATGGGTGTCCTATTGGAACTGAAGGAATTATTATTATTCCCCCAAATTAACTGCATTTTTGGAAGCTTAAACATACTCCACAACTCACCAAATTGGTGGATGTGTCAGTCATAGTGAAAATACATGTGTGATATGGTTTTTGGCGATGGGCATGGCCAAATTGCTTGACTACACACTTGAACCATGTCTGAAGAAATTTCTGCCAAGAATTTCTGAGATATTGCCTTCACGAGACCTGGACAGACAGTGATGTTCACCTTTGACTACCAAAATCAAATCAGTTCATCTTTAGGTTCAAATGGTCATTTGTGACAAGTTTAAAGGATTTCACTCAAAACAATGGGGTGACCTGAAAACATGCCTATGCCCACAACTGTCACCAACATGGAGAGATAAGAAAAAGGCTTTTCAAGGTTTTTCAAGAATTCTGAATAACACAGGTCCTTCATTATTCATGTCAGTCACAAATGTGCCCATAAAAATTTAGGCTGATCAGCTAGCAGTATTTGAGATTACATGCGGACAAACTAAAGATTCTTTGATCTGTCACGCATGCACACATGCATGCATCCAATCACTTACACCTGTCACAAATAATAATGACAAAAATGACAAAAAATGAAGTGATGATATTTTATATTGAAAAGGTCAAAGGTCAACTTCACTGTGACATCATGTAGTTCAGCTCTCTATCAGTCCTCTGTTAGAAAGAAATAGTCTTTAAGAGAAGACAGCATGTTTCTCACTGGACACTGTTTTGAATCATAAATGTATAGTAATTGCTTGCATTTTGCAAAAATATACACTTATTATCTTTTATTAAATTCCTTCAAAGTGACAGGTAAATATACTGGTAAGTTGCATATTAAAGTCCTTCAAAGTCTTCACTACATATATTATATCAGTATGAAATCTTGCTTAAGCTAGGGAAAATGTATGTGTTGATGTTGGTGGAACTTTGCAAACCTCTACTGGTTGCATATGGCAGTTGTTGTGGCATTGCAGTAGGTGCTTCACCAACTGATGCTTAGCGGGGATTTGCAGTCTCCTGAGGACACTCTTCTAGCTATCAGAATGATTTTAGTGCCCCCTTCCCCATCATATTCTTTTTTGTATTCTTCTCTGGTTTCAGTAAGATAATGTAACCTTTTGGAATAAAAATACAAATGAGCAGTCCAAAACTTGAAGCCAGAATAGCAAATATCTCCACAGCTACACTGAACTTCCCAGGGGAGCTGACATATGCTGGGATAAAAGTGATCCATACTGCACAGAATATCAGCATGCTGAAGGTGATAAATTTGGCCTCATTGAAATTATCAGGCAGTTTTCGAGCTAAAAAAGCAAGAATAAAACACAACATGGCCAGAAGTCCTATGTAACCAAGTACAGACCAAAATCCCACAGCTGAGCCCAGAGCACACTCCAAGATGAATTTGTCCTTGAAGTCAATGTTCTTAAATGGAAAAGGAGGAGAAATTGTTAACCAGAGGATACATATGATAACTTGTATCAGAGTGAAACCCAGAACACTGAGTTTCTGCTGCACAGGCCCAAACCATTTCATCACATTACTGCCTGGAAGCGTGGCCCTGAAGGCCATTAACACCACTATAGTTTTCCCCAGAACACAAGAAATACAGAGGACAAAGGTGATGCCGAATGCTGCATGTCGCAGCATGCAGGACCATTCAGAGGGCCGGCCGATGAAGGTCAGAGAACACAGGAAACACAGAGTCAAGGAGAAGAGCAGCAGGAAGCTCAGCTCAGAGTTGTTGGCCCTGACAATGGGAGTCTGTCTGTATCTGAAGAAAATAGATGCCAAAACAGCAGTCAGGCATGTTCCAAACAGAGAGGCTGCAGTGAGCAGTGCTCCCATAATCTCTTCATATGATAGAAACTCTGCCTCCTTCTTCACACAGGCATCTCTTCTCTCATTTGACCAGAACTCAGGGTCACATCTCACACAGGTGATAGAATCTGCTAAAAAATAATATTAAAGCAGGTGTCATAAGTATGTTTGTCTTTTCTATTTTCTATACATGCTAAACAGACACTATATGATGACCAGATAATAAATGGTTAACCTTACAGTAATTAAATTATATTCATGTAGTACTTTTCAAAGCAAAGTAACAAAAAGGTAACATTAATAAACCATTTAAATATATATATATTCTGCAAGTCTCAGATCAGGAGTTCCAGAGTTAAGAAGCCCTGACTGTGGCCACCTTTAGTCTTGACCTGGCGGATCTGGCGCAATGATCAGGCTCATAGGGGAGCAGCAATGCAGCAAAATAACTCAGAGGTAAATCATGAAGTGTTTTAAAAGAAGAATCAGGTAATCAACTCTAAAAGTGACTGAAAACTAGCATAGAGAGGGTCAAACAGATGTCCTTGCACTCATATTTATTGAAAGCCAAACACTTGCATTTTGTACAAACTGAAGGTATGAGATATTTTTTTGGCTCAACACTGGCTACAATGAGATACAATAGTCTGACTGGAATTAAATACAAGCATGAATAACCAGCTTGAGATCAGACTGAGAGAGAAAATCCTTGATTTTTGAAATGCTCCACAATTGATAAAAACAAGATTGAATGAGTTTTGTAATTTGTGTTTCAAATGAAAGGTCACTGTCACCCAGGTCACTGGCTGTAGGTTTAACATTTGTTTACAGGTGTTTATTGTAAAATAATAATGAACTTATATAGACCCGAAAAAGACTTAAGATTGTTTTTTATTTAGCTGGAGAAAGTTTTTGAAGATCCAGTGCTTTATTTATGAAATAATAATTGACCAAAATTGTTTTTCTTACTTGTTTTTAATGGGACATGAATTTGCTTGTCATCAACATAACAATGATGGTGGCAGTTGGCTGTGACAAGTGGCTGTGGCAGTTTGTATGCACAGAACAGGGGGCCAATGATGGAGCTTTGGGGAACACTACAAGTCAGAGGCCACATAAGAGGAAGATTTATATGTATTGGAGTAATTTTAAATTAGTATTTATTAGTGCTGTCAATCGATTAAAATATTTAATCGCGATTAATCTCATAAATGTCATAGTTAACTCGTGATTAATCGTACATTAATCGCACATTTTTATCTCTTATAAATGTCCCTTGAATTATCATTTTAATACTCTTATCAACATGGAAAAGTGGATAGGCTTGCTTTGTGCAAATGTTTTTTATTGAAAACAACGTGTAGTGTTATATTTCACACTACTTAATGCACTTAGATACATACCAAATTACTTCTGTGTTAAATATTGTCAGAGATGCCGCATACGGACGGATTTACCTCCATCAGCTGGCGGTAATGAAATGCGCTAAATGCATTTCAGACGCTAAAATCTCCCGAAGAATCCAATCCAAACATAGATGAATGAAAGGTTGTTTGTAATATATATAATTCTAATTTGTGATCACTGACTTTATTAAGCCGACTGCATCTAACACAGCGACACGCACCGTGCAGCCTTGATGGAGACGCTGTAACGTCTGACCGCAAACAAAGTAAGTGATCCGTGTCAGCTTATATCATGACTTTAAAAGCACCGAATTAACGAATTTCGTTATAACAAAATATGAAGAATTGTAAAATATAATTTCTTTGAGGCTGTTCAGTCAGTCTAACGAAGATCAAGTGTGGCTTGTTCAGTCAATATTGTTCATTATTGATAGTGCTGAAATTATACTTTCTGCCTAAAATAATTGATACCTTGATAATACACTACCTACCAGACTTAGGGTGGAGCAGCCATTCACTACATGATGTGTTGTGAAGTGCACACACATTAATGTGGCGGCTGCAGAGTCGTCGTCGTGGCCACAGCTTATAAAAACTACAAGTTCACTTGGTCACAATGAACGTTAATCTCGCGATAAAAAAAATGATGCCGTTAAAATTGATTTGCGTTAACGCGTTAATAACGCGATATTTTTGACAGCACTAGTATTTATTTAGGATATTTGAAATTCTATTGGTTTTGGGTTTTGTCAAAAAACTTGCACCTTGGAAAATAAAAATTACATGACAAATCTGACAAATCTTTGACTTGCATTTACTATCACTGCACCTGTAATGCTGCTTATTTCTCCCTCTGCACATCTTAAACAGTCATAACAGCAGACAGGCTTTCCTTTCTGCAGAACCTTGCGAGTTCCCAGGGGACATTTCTCACTGCAAACTGACAAAGGCACCTGAATGAACAAAACGACAATGAGGAAAAAAAATATGAGCATTCACTTTGATAAGGTGTTGTTTTTGCATGCATCTATGATTAAAGGGACAGTTCAACCCAAAGTCAAAATGTTTTCCTCTTACCTGTAGTGCTATTTATCCATCTAGATTTCTTTCGTGTGAGTTAGCAAGTTTTAAGTCATAGAGATATCTGCCTTCTCTTGAACATAATAGGACTAAAAGGCACTTGTGAGCAGTTTCACTACTTTCTTTCTAGTAGAAAGGAAGTTTCTAGTAGAAAGAAAGTACTTCTGGTAGATTCTGCTGTGGAAAGGAAATATTTCCTACATGGAACTGCTCACGTCAAGGTCTGTGGATTATTTCTGAGTAATCGGGGGGGATTTAAGACATTGCTGTTGGGTTTTTCAATTATTTATTTTAGCACTTTGAGAAGGTGAGGCAGACATCTCTACAACCAATATCTCAAAAAAATGTGCAATTCACACCAAAATTATATAACAATAACTAATAACATAAATAATTTTAACAATCGAAGTAGAGTTTCCTTAACAATTACAATGATCACATCGTAGCTACCTGTTGTGAGTTCTGTGCCCAAATTAAAGACTTATTTTGCAGATTCAGCTGTTTGTCTGCAGGTAAAGATGCATCATAAAGACCAACTGTGACAAAATCCACAATGCCATTTTTTGTTGGCTGCCAGTTGATGATTTCATACTTTGCTGGTGGATCTCCATTCTCATCAAAGTAAACCTCATCCCCTTCCTTTGTTTCAAACCGAATCTTTTTTATGTGCTGTAAAATCTAAGAAAATATGTATCAAAATAGGTTATTATCTGACAAACATTTGGTAGGTCTATTTTCTCAACAGTATTATAGACACAGTGCAATAATTTATTGTAAAATTTAGACCATTTGTTTAAAATTTGACGTGATGTTAAAAACATAATTTAAGTCTTTGGCGTTAAACTCACCGTGGATGGATCTAGTTGCACATTGTTGTTACATGTTTTATTACAGCTGAGAATATTATGAAGTGCATGGGCCACAGCATACACTCCTTTATAGACATTATAAAAAAACAGGCATGAGTGACATATCAGTGAAGCTGTTTTTCACTCCAGTCAGATCTTCATGTCCAGTACATTCTCTCTGATTCACTGCTGATGATTTTGACATTTTGAATTTACAGTTAAATAATGTCTCCCAAAACTCTGTGAATAATTCATTACTAGATGAATTGAGTGGCTTCACATCCAACATGAACTCTTTCATGCCACTGACATGTGCTTTGGGGATGGACAGGCCTATAGCACCATCCAGAATGTGATGCCTATCTATGGCTGCAGTTTGGGAATCAAAGATCCAGGCCTCAGTGCCTACCCACTGGTACCCAGTCAAATTGTGGTGAGACAATGAATGTATTAACACATCCATTTCCATGGAGGAAAGGAAAGCGACAATCACTTTGGATGTGGAAGCTTTGATAATGTCAATTATCTTTTGTATTTTGTGTAGTCGATCTGTTCTAAAGAAAGCTACAGAGTACTCCACACAGATGCCCAGCTGCTGTGCAGTTTCAGTAAATGTGGCCATCCCATTATTTCCATAATCATCGTTTGTTCTAATGGCTCCAACCCAAGTCCAACCAAAGTGTTTGACCAACTGGGCCAGTGCTCTGCTCTGATAGTAGTCACTGGGTATTGTTCTGAGGAAGGATGGGTACTTGGTTTTATCACTGAGACATGAACAAGTAGCAAAGTGGCTGACCTAAAAGAAATAAGAAAAGATGTCCCAGCATAAAGATGTAAAATATAAATGATTTAAACAGCACATTACAAGTCTTGTAAATCTGCTTTTACTATGACCAGCTGGAAGAAGAACAGATTAGATAAGATCATTTTCCACAAATATAATTTAATTTTTTTTACACCTTACTTACCATTGGGATATGAAAGGGTCCAATGACAGTAGATATAGCCATGCCAGGTGAAGAGCTCTGTCCCATAATGGCCTGCACTTGGGCAGGTCTGGTACATGGTGCCTTAAATGGTGCAGATATCACTTCATTACCATTAGCCAAGGCCAGTGCCACCCTCACACCTCTGGCAATGGAACCACATGCATCATAGATCTTATAGCCCAGAGAGATACCTGGCAGAAGGTCTGTGCTGTTATTAATTTCCTCTATAGCAAAACGCATAGCCTGGGCAAACTGGAACCCTCTGAAAGTCAAACTTGATACAGACATACTTAGTTGGAATTTAAAAACTGTTATCCTCAAAGTATAAAAAATAGCCAATATTTCTTATTTTAATACACATTTTGATAACCTTTTTGTACCTTTATAACCGTTTTTACTGAAGTACCTGGTGCATTGCAGTGGCAGTGGTCTGTGCATGTAGTTATCCTGTCTGTGTTTCCACTTGCTGTGTAAAGAGAAGATTCCTCCTAACATAATGTCCCCGACCTTAGATAGTTGAAGGTTCTCAGGATCTCCTCTCGGTCTGCACACCAGCTCCTCAGCCTGAGAGACAGACGCCACCAACAACAGCTGTAAGAGTGCCCAACCCTTGACTTGCCACCTCTGTGTGAATATCATTTTGTCTAAGAGAGCTAAACCATCACACATGAGGTATCACATCTTGCACTGGCATATATACTTTTGAAGCAGCATGAAGAATAATAATTCAACAGTGATGTATTTTCTCTGTGGTCCAATAACATGGGATGAGAGGAGGGACATTTAAAACTGCACTGAAAACAATGTTATGTTGAATTTACTTAATTTTTTTAGGTAAGAGGTTGCATGAAGTAAACCTAAAATCTAAATCTAGATATATCTTTTAAGTTGAGTGTTCTTGTTCAGCTTAAATATATCGATACTTTTAGCTTAAGTATATTGAGTAGAATTTACTGGGGTACTAAAATTAATTGTGCACATTTAAATCAATTTAATGGTTTAATTTTACATCCTAAACTTATGTTTAATCTAATTAAATATTTTTAGCTATTATTAATATTTATCTTTCAATAACTTCAATATTCAGACAAATAAATTGTTACGGGAACCACACGAGACCCAGGTGCAAGCAACACACACACAGTATGAGTACAATAAATAATATTTATTTACAAGAAAAGTTAACAAATAGGACCCAGGATAGCTGGGGTGAAACGAGAAGGAAACAAGGGGACCACCTAGGTATCAAGGGACACTGATCTAATAACTGAACTCAATATAATAACTACTCAAAACTGGCTACTCTATACTAACCTGACTAAGAACTATGGGAAATGGGAGTAATGCTGGGAAAACAAATGAACAAGGTAAACTAGGAACTATGGAAACTAAGACTGAACGGACTGAGGGACTTAACTGAGGGCAGAGTGGGAGACTGGCGACTGAAGCTGGCGGCGTGGTGGAGCAGGCGGCGGCAGCTATGGCAGGAGGTGAAAACCAGGCAGGCGTGGAGGAGGGCGAGAAGCGGCGGCAGCTGTGGCTGGAGGTTAAAAACCAGGCAGGCGTGGAGTATGGCGAGAGGCGGCGAGATGATCCGGAGGAGACGTTTGCAGGTAAGGCTGGACAGGAATGAGCACTGGAGTGAGGAATCTGTACTCGGAACAAACTAGGATTACTTCACGGGGAAAACTCGGAATCAAAAACACTTACGGAGCCAAAGCACTGACGTTTGTCGGTTTACGGACTGGCGATGAGTAGTGGGCTTCTGTCTCCTTATAAACGCTGCAGCAGAGTGAGTAGATTGGAGCGCTGCTGTCAGTGTGTGGCAGCCTGATTGCAGATTCACCACACCTGTGCCGCCGCCGCCTGCACGCCGCCTGCACGCCGCCTGCACGCCGCCTGGGAGAGAGAGAGGAAGAGCGAGGGGGAGAGAGAAGGTGCTGAGAGGGAGAAAGAAAAAAGGCTGGACTACACAGCGCTAGAGGTGCTGGGCACAACAGTACCCCCCCCACGTGCCCCTCCAGGGGCACGAATACGCTTCCCAGGATGGGCCCGATTGAAATCCTGGATCAGGGAGTAATCCAGGATCAGGCGTCGTGGAACCCAACTCCTCTCCTCAGGACCATATCCCTCCCAGTCCACGAGGTACTGGACACCCCGACCTCTCCTCCGGACGTCCAGGAGCCGACAGACCGTGAAGGCAGGAGCGTCGCCGACGATCCTGGGTGGAGGAGGGGGACGGCTAGGGGGGGCCAGAGCGCTGTCCCTCACAGGCTTGAGCTGAGAGACGTGGAACGTCGGATGAACCTTCATGGAAGGCGGGAGTTTCAGGCGAACAGCGCTGGGGTTGATGATCTTGTCGATCTTAAAAGGTCCCACGAAGCGAGGTGCCAACTTACGGGATTCCACTTTCAGTGGCAGGTCCTTGGCCTTGAGCCACACTCTTTGGCCTGGAGTGTATGTGGGTGCAGGGAGTCAGTGTCGGTTGGCCTGCACTTCCATCTTCTGGGCGGCTTGGAGCAGGGATGTCCGTGCTCTTTTCCAGGTTCTACGGCATCTGGCGATGAAAGTTTGCACTGAAGGGACGTTGAGCTCGATTTCTTGGTCCGGGAACGTGGGGGGTTGATAACCCAAGGAGCAGTGGAATGGAGAGAGTCCCGAAGAGGAGTTGGTCATGGAGTTATGGGCGTACTCAATCCAGGGAATTTGAGTACTCAAGGAGCCAGGGTTTTCTGAGGACACGCATCGGAGGAACGTCTCAAGCGTCTGGTTGGTTCTTTTCGTTTGCCCATTAGACTGAGGATGGAACCGCGAGGTGAGGCTGACCGTGGCCCCCAGCGCACCGCAGAAGGCTCTCCAGACCTCTGAAATGAAAATCCGGGAGGAGTGACCCCACTGAAGGATCGGGATCGGACAGGATCAGGAACGAAGAGTCGGTTAGGAGGAACATCCTCCGGGACGGGATGCTGGGCTTGAGCTTGACGAACCAGGGTTTCGAGCTCCCAGGTAAGGGAGGCCACCACGCACCTTCTGGGTAGAATGGTCTCAGGCTCTTCCGGGTGTTCATCAGGGGAAAACTGGCGGGAGAGGGCATCAGGCTTGATATTTCTGGTGCCGGGTCGATACGTGAGGGTGAACTGGAATCTTTCAAAAAACAGCATCCACCTGGCCTGGCGAGGGTTCAGTCTTTTAGCGGAGCGGATGCACTCTAGGTTCTTGTGGACAGTCCAGACGATGAATGGATGTTCGGCGCCCTCTAGCCAGTGTCTCCATTCCTCAAGCGCCATCTTGATGGCCAACAGCTCCCGGTTTCCTACATCGTAGTTGCGTTCCGCAGCGGCCAGGCGGCGAGAGAAGAAGGCACATGGGTGAATCTTTCCATCTTTTAGGGAACGTTGAGACAGGACTGCTCCAACTCCTGTGTCGGAAGCATCTACCTCCACGATGAACTGCAGGGTCGGGTCAGGCTGGGCGAGGATAGGAGCAGAGGTGAAGTGCTCCTTGAGGTCCTGGAAGGCCTTGGTGGCTTCCAGGGACCAGCTGAAACTTCTGGCTGTGGAGGTAAGAGCAGTTAGAGGTGCAACAATCTTACTGTAATTTCTAATGAAACGTCTGTAAAAGTTAGCGAATCCTAGGAAATGCTGTAGTTGCTTCCTGGTCTCTGGCTGAGGCCATTCTTTGACTGCTGCCACTTTGGCGGGGTCCATCTTGATCTCCCCTGGGGAGATGATGTAGCCAAGGAAGGAAACTGTGGCAGTGTGGAATTCACATTTCTCGGCCTTAACAAAGAGTCTGTTCTTATAGAGTCTTTCTAGTACTTGGCGTACATGCTGGCAATGTTCTTGGAGATCTTTAGAGCAGACTAAGATGTCATCAAGGTAAACGAACACAAAATGGTTGATCATATCTCGGAGGACGTCGTTGATCAGGTTCTGGAAGATGGATGGGGCGTTGGAAAGGCCGAACGGCATCACCAGGTACTCGAAGTGTCCCAAGGGGGTGTTGAAGGCCGTCTTCCACTCGTCACCTTCTCTGATGCAGATAAGGTGGTATGTGTTTCTCAGGTCTAACTTCGTGAAGACGGAGGCATCATGGAAAGGATTGAAAGCAGTGTTGTTCCGATACCATTCTTTGGCCCCCGATACCGATTCCGATACCCGGCTGTGCAGTATCGGCCGATGCCGATACCGTACTGATACCACACCGTTTGAAAAAACAAAATATAAGAGCACTCCTCATTCTTCTCCACCTCTTGGGTCAGTGCACTCTTTGCAAGCTTGCTGCTTTCTGCACTTGTTAAGTATCTGCAGTAACATAGTAAACAGAATACATGTGTTGAATAAACAGTCTATTTCCATAGTTCTTCATGCTGGTGAGAGTGAGATATGGGCTAGATTCACATGAATGTGCATTAATAATAATATGTGCATTTGTAATAAAGCAAGGTGCAACATCTGGACATCTAAAATATTATATTCTGTGATTCTAATTAGGGTTGTGCCGATTGGCGATCCGTTCGTATATTGGCAATTGAAGGGATGAACAACGATAGTTTTTTTTCCCCTTGGCGATATTACCAGAGGTTGTGGTGAACGCACAATTAAGAGAGGGAGGGAGGGAGAGACAGACAGACAGATAGGCAGACAGACAGAGAGGCAGAGAGACAGAGAGAGAGACAGACAGACAGAGGAGGGAGAGGGAGAGAGAACGGGCCTGTGTGTGT